>VZRZ01011485.1:158642-200740 GCA_013398175.1 Climacteris rufus | reverse complement strand
GGCGGGCACCGCGGCCCTCGTGCGAGCCCGCGGGGAGCGGGCTGTGCCGCGGCCCGGGGAGCCGCGGGCAGACGTGGCGGTGCTGTGGGTGCGCGCCGGGCGAGGCGGGACGGAGGCGCTGCCTCCCGGGCCGCTCTGAGGGCTCTGCTTTGCACCGCAGAGAATCTCGGCGGAGATGGCGGCGTTCCTGCAGCGGCTGCGGCAGAAGGTGAAGGTGGGAGTGGTGGGCGGCTCGGACTTGGCCAAGATCCGCGAGCAGCTGGGCGAGGACGGTAAGGGCCGGGCTGATGCAATCCGCGCCCCGGGGCCCGCGGGAGCCTGCAGGGTACGTGGAGGGGAAGCCCTGTTCATCCGCCTCCTCCCCGGCCTGCAGCTCTTCTCCTGGGGATGGTGGGTTGCGCTCAGGCTCTGGGGAGCTCCTTACCGGCGCTGGGGAACCGCAGCCCGTGTGCATTGCACAGGTGTCTCGGGACGATATTCAGAGATTGTTACTGATGGTGACAGACCCTTGGGAGCGCTTTCTGACACTGCTGTTTACAGGGGACTCGTGTATGTGACAGACACGTGTGGGCTGGACCTGACTTCCTTCACTGCAGGGTTATGATGCAGGGATGGACTCTTGCCTTAGTCCCTTCAGTGGCATTTCATTTTCTGTGTAAAAGACCGTCTTTAATGGTTTTTACTTAATTGGTGGCCTTCGGTAATGCCCAGACAACTCAGAATTTGGCTTCCAAGTGGTCTCCAGTAAGCCATATCATCTTGTGTTAAGAGCCTCACAACTCCCAGACATCTACTGAAGATTGGTAACACTGAGGAAACAAATGTAAGAGGGCAGTATTTGACTTGCTCTCTAGCCAGGCTATGTTTGGCCACTTCTTTACACTTAATGCAAAGTATTTGCAGGCAAGGAAGAGCCTCTGAGCAAAACCACAGGTAACTCAATGGAATGACTCCATGGCATCGGAGGTGTGCATTCATCTTAGTGAGAAATGGCAGTACCATTGACCCTGTGCTTGATGCTCTGCTGCTGAATCTTTCATGCTTTAGGAGCTAATGTTTGCTGTATTTTAATCTGTTTAACATCTAAGACAATTGTGCATTAAACATACAGGGGAAATGATGAGTTGCTGTCTTTTTGTCTGTTTGCAGTGGTTGAAAAATATGACTATGTGTTTCCAGAAAATGGTCTGGTAGCATACAAAGATGGGAAATTCTTGAGCAAGCAGGTAAGTGTGAAATTTCCTGTAGTGGGAAAAACAAATCTTTTAGACAAGATTTTGCTTTGTTACTGTGGTGCAGTCCTCTGTAATCAGCCTTCCAAAGGCCCAAACTGCTGCTCTTTTCATGTGTTGCTCATGTTAATGGATCATTCATTTGGCATGTAATGTTCAACATAAGTAATGGAGATTAAACATTTAAAAGAGATCCTGGCTGAGTTTGCTGCCTTGACCAGTTCACTGCAGAATGCTCCCATTTCTTCATGCTTGGCTGTAGTAGACATTAAATGCAGCTTTTTGTTTAGGGCTGCTGTCTGTGGCCCACAGTTTCCTTCTGAAGCAGATAGAAGTAGGGATCATATTAAAGGACAGTTTGGTGTTATAAAGTGAACAAAAGGAAAACTGAGAGCCTTCAGTTAATACCATGTGTGCATCAGCTGCTGTGACTGATGGAAGGCATGTTTGTTTCTCTGTTCTATTAACCATGCCTGATTACCCAATGTCTGTGTTTTCCATGTGACTTGCTTTTAGAATCTCAGATTCTGGACCCTTGGTTGAGTGGTGTTTATTTTGTTAGAGCATTCAGGGTCACCTGGGTGAGGACATCCTTCAAGATCTAATCAACTACTGCCTGAGCTACATTGCAAAGATTAAACTGCCAAAGAAGAGGTATGTGCACACACACATCTCAGTGTTACAGTGTTGAACATCAGGGTGTAAAGCTCAGCTCAGGGTGCTCAGCAAAAAGATTACTTAGTGCTTAGGGTATACTGGGTGTGTGAAACAGAGCTCCATCCATGCATACAAAGACAAGCTGCCAGCTGGAGCACAGGATTTGAAATACTGATTCAGCATTTTTATGTAAGAGGGAAGGAAATTCAGTTTTGAAGTAGGAATCTTTTCCTTGACATGTTTGGAATTCAGCAGCATAATGTTGTCCAGAGGTGAGAAGTGCAGCCAGACCAGCTCTGTGTGATGTGTGAGGTGCAGCTGCTGGAGACACTGAAATGCACAGCGTGAGGCAGGGCAGGGCACTGCCCAAGTTGCTGTGAATTTTGCAACTTCACCCCAAAACTGACAGTCTGGCCTGTCAGGCTCTGAGTGTCAGGTTGATGGGCTGCTCCAGTCACACTTGTAAAACTAAATCATACTTCTAAAAGTCAGTAAGGATGGTGTTGAGGCTGCCAGATTCAGATTCAAAGTCCAAAAGCCTTGGTGTCAGAAGTATTGATTCCTACATTTGGGGATTTCAGCCTACAATAAAAAGCTGAAGGAGACAGCTGATTGCCATTTTCTTCAGAATTAAATGGAAACTTACTGTGCTGTTTAGTGCTTTGAGCAACTTTTTCATGTGTTTTGTCTCGTTGCTGCATCCTGCTGCAGAGGCACCTTCATCGAGTTCCGGAACGGGATGCTGAACGTGTCCCCCGTGGGAAGGAGCTGCAGCCAGGAGGAACGACTTGAGTTCTATGAACTGGATCAAGTGAGTTACAGCTCTTGAGAAATACCCAGCTCTCCTGGAGGAGGCAGTTGTGGCCAGGTTATGATTTTTAAAAAACTTATATACTTTGTGGAATTCTTTTCATTGTAATCCTTTCCATGGGGTTTAACTAACTTCTTCAATCAGTCCTCAGGAAATAGACAGTGGGAGTTTTGTTGCAATAGTTAACAATGATTATTTGCAGAGGGGTGGGTTTGGCTCATGTTTTTAATCCAATATCCAGAGAACTGAATATCCTACCCCTGTACACAGGGTTCCTGAAAACCCTGTCCTAGATAAAACCGTGTTTTCCTGATGTGCTCTTTAGTGTAGCAGCCCGTGTCCATTCAGTCAATGAAACCATTCCTTTACTTGGCCTCTGCAAAGCCTTTTCAGGCAGAATTGAAAGGCTGAGGTGAAACTATTCACCATTTATCTTCCTTTGCACCCAGCTCAGTGTGCAAGGCTGAGATGAGTCTGCTACAACGTACCAAGTGGCCTGATACAAAAACTGAAACCAATTCCTCAGCAGCAATCTTTACCTGTGACTCAGTTAATGGGTGCTGAAGGCTGTCTAAGACCAAAGCATTCTGAAAACACCCTTTTTGCAGTATTTTGGGGTTTTTTACAGGTTGGTAACAGGTTAAAGTGGGAAGATTCTTAGCATGCTGCCATTAATAATAAAATGTGGCTATGTCACATAGTCCTAGTACTCAGATCTTTGGGTATTTTTGAGGTGTTTCTTGGGATTATGTTTTCATTGACACATTAACACAGGCTGTCACTGATGTTTGGTTTGGTTTGGTATTTTTATTAACAGAAGGAGCATATAAGAGAGAAATTTGTAGCTGATTTACGAAGAGAATTTGCAGGCAAAGGCCTCACATTTTCTATAGGTAATACTTTAAAATAATGTCTTTTAAAGCATGAATTAATTTAAATTTCACTGAAGTCATACTCTCTTATGGCTGTGACATCCCATCTCATGTGTATGACAGGTCTCTTTGGGGGTGGTTCAGGCAAGTCTGAGCCTCTTTTTCCTCTTAGGCTTTCATTGGGACATTATAATTGAAATCCACCAGCAAAGAGAACTTCATTGCTTGTCATCAGTTCATTGTCCTTTAATGTCAATTGTGTTACTGACTGTGCTCATTTTGGAACATAATACCTGCTTCTGATTAGTCAGAGTTGTTTGTGTGAATTGGTTTTGATCAGAACTACTCCATCAGTGCTGTTCCAGTTGCCCTTGGTTCTTCAGCTGTAACTGCATTGTGTGGGACGAAGGAAAGAATCCAAAAGCAAGTGCAAGCTTAAGGAGAAAAATTCTAATGAGGGGGAATTAATTTTCCATGCATTTTCTTTGTTACCCTTTCCGTAATATATTACCATACTCCTGCCTTTTATTGTTTTTCAAAATCATGAAGTAGAGTTGCCATTAGTGCTGAAGTGCTAAGGCAAACATGAACTGCAGTGTAGCTGTCCTGAAGCATGTTGTGAATACCCTTCAGACACCTCCTTCAACCGGGAATCCACCTGTTAGGTGCTGGTGAAGGCCAAGGCTTCAGAACTGGAACAGTTCTTGTCCTCTTAGGGTGTGTTAAATAGGATGATTTCCTCCCTTCCCTTCTCTGAAAGCCTTTTGCCTAAGGCTTTCTGGCTGTACATAACCAATGGCTGTGCTCATTTGTGTCCTTTCTTTCTAAAAATAAAGAGATTTAATGTAGTTTTTTAAAAGGTTCAGTTAGCAGTGAGTATTTGGGAGCGTGCTCAGACTTTCGTGTTTGTTGAATGGATAAATAATCATCTCTGAATCACAGCTGCAGTAACTGATACCCTATAAAACACTTGCTCTACTTGCAGAACTTAACTTCAGGGTCTCAGAACATTTCTGAGCCTTTTGCAAGGGTCCCTCTGCCTAAAACCTTATCCTTTTTTTCACTTCCTCTCCCTTCAGAAATATGTTCTTAAAATGAAACAAGTCTTGGTTTCTCTCTCTCCTAGGAGGCCAGATAAGCATTGATGTGTTCCCAGATGGCTGGGATAAGAGGTACTGCTTAGGAATTGTTGCCAAGGATGGCTACAAGACTATTTATTTCTTTGGAGACAAGACTATGCCAGTGAGTATATTAACTTGTTATATTTATTTCAGAGTTGTTGTTTTAAACCACGAGGACTGTAGGGTCTAACCTTATGACCTTAATCCTGACAAGAGCTGAAGTCAGGATATAAACACTTGTCCATGTTTATTGGCTGTGTGCTGTGAGGTTTTCCTTCTGTTTCCTGAAGTGAGCACAGGGTTCTTGACAGACTTAATAGAGGTTGTTTTTAAACTGAACTTCTGTAATTCTGTTAAAAACCTAGGTGATACAACTATGTGAAACTGTTTATCCTGCCTGGTTAGTGTAGATTGATGCTTTTTGTTGGCTGGTGTTTATTAAACATATTTATTTCCCATGTAATTGAATACTGTTCCTTTGCTCACCACCCTGCAGAACTGAACGTAGTCCCTGTCCCTCCTCATGGGGCAGAGCTCTGCAGGGCAATCCAGAGGCTTTTAAAAATCCTGAGCAGAGACCTGCCAAAAGCTTGTGAGGGCACTGGCAAGCACAAGGACTTGGATGAAATTAAAGCTGTCTGAGTATGGCCAAGAGACACTGCCAGGCTAAGTTTTATAAGAAAAGGCTTAGTTTTATAAGAACTTACAGTTATAAAACTCTGAGTTACAAGGAACTTTGTAAACTTTGAAAGGTGAAGTTTTATAGGAAAAAGACAAACTTGAAATTAAAGTTTTTTTTCCCCTGACATCAGCTGCAAAAGTCATGAGCTGTCCCTTTGGCAGGGAGTTTACAGACAGTTCATTTTAAACCCTCTAAGTGGCAGTGCAGCATTTCCAGAGTGCTGAAGTACCAAGAGCTGCTGCTGGCCCTGTGAAAGTAGTGTGGCAAACAGAAATTTGGGAATGAAGCTGTGGATTTTGGGGATCTCTGCTGGTGCAGGGCCAGCACGGTTGTTCCCTGAGCCTCCTCACTGCAGGCCCTTGGAAAAAATCCCTTCTTTCCATGTTTTCCTTTTTCTTATTATACTTTGAGTTAAATAAAATTAAATCCTCTTCTGCTTCCAGGGAGGGAATGACTATGAAATTTTCACAGACTCCAGAACAGAAGGCCACACTGTCACATCCCCACAGGATACAAGAAGAATCTGTGAAGAGCTATTTTTTAAATAAAAGACTTTTAGAATTCACACTTCCAAGACGGTTACAACACCAAAATAACTTGAAACATCATCTTCATGCTGTATTGGTCTTTGTAATTAGTCATGAATAGCAAGTGCTTTGCAGGTCAGTCATTACTGAAGGGAAGTGTTTTAATTGAAGACCCCTTGCTGACTGGGAGTCAGCAGCAGAGCTCATTTAGCACTGTTTCCAGTGGCACAAGTTTTCTTTTTATTTAGTGGTGGGGTTTGGGTTGATTTATATTTCCTGTTGGTTTTTAAAATATCTGTAAACTTCCTTAACTAAGTAATTACAATGTAGGGGAGGGGTAATCTGCATCTTGTTGATTTATGGAATCAAAATTGGCCTGCAAGGCTTTATCCCTAGTTCTTTTATTTTGACGCTGCTTTTTTAAAATGTTCATGTTTTAAGTTGTTTTTTTAGGATACGTACCTGGTGCTAGATGAAGTAACATGAATTATAAGACAGGTGGGATTTTCTTGTCTAAAACTGGAAGATGAGGAGAAGGGACAGGTTTTCTTTCTTCCTGGGGGTGGGAAGATGGAACTGAGCCACAAGTCCCTGACCTCACACGTGTTCCAGTGCATGGTCAGAAGGTGCCTGGAGTCTCCAACCCCTGGGAAGGCTGGGCCAGCTGCTGCCAACGTTCCCTCCTCAGGATGGATGTGCCAAGGCACAGTCAGGTCATGGTACCTATGCTCTTTGCAGACTAAATCTAAAAAATCAGTTGTGAAAATTAATTAAAATCAGCACATTAGCAGAACACACTTCTGTCACTTTCTGATTGCTTTCTGATATTCCTGATCAGGCATTAAGGGTAGGTGAGATTTTTAGCATTACAAAAATGACCTAAATTATGTTTCTATTAAATTTCAAGTCCATGCCTGATAGTCTGTGTAACTGTTAATATTACTTTTCTCATCTTGTGTATGAACGGTTTGCTTTAGTAAAGGAGAATAAAATCTCATTTTATCATGAAAAAATACTGTTTCAGGTTGTCATTTTGGCAAATAAAATACTTAAGGCAGACCTGTTGCATGCTACCTGTCTGTACCAACAAAGGAGTGACTTGAATCTTTCCAGTTCCAAGTGTATGTGATACTTGCACTGTGAAAAAAGGGAGAACAGAATCTTTGTGTACCAACCACAATCCTCACAGAGCTTAGGAGAAAGGAGAGGGAGATGTAAGGCACCTCATGCATCAAAGCTGTTTTGTCTTCTACCACCCTTCTCCTGTGCCTTCTTGCATGGGGTAAATCCTGTTTTAATGGGAGCAGACTTGGGACCAGAACCACCCCAGTGCAGGAATGCCCTGTAAGGACAGACAGATTGTGGGAGCTGCTGCTTTGTGTGTGTGTGCATGTCCTGCATCTGATTATTTGGTTATTTTACTGCATGGCTGGTTGCTGTATTGGCAGAAAGCTTCCTGTGCAGAACCAAACCCAGGTTTATTTTCAGCCCCAAAAACAACACTTTTGGCTGCTCTGCCTTGGGAGCCTCTTCTGACATGTCCAGGCCTTATTATTTCCTAATTGTTCTGGTCATGCCAGGCAGTTGATGTTAAAATGTTTTCTTAAATAAAACTTTAAAATGTCTCCATACAGGGGTGCATATACAGGTACCTGCTGATCCTTTCATGCTGATCCTCCAGCACCAGCTACCCAGGGAGCAGACTGAAAACAAGTTAAAGCACTGTAATGGTTGCATTTATTGTAAAGAAAGCAGAGTGTGATACTCCAACAAGCTGGACAGTGATAAACCCACCACTACCAAGCCTCATAGGTCATAAAAAACAAAACCAAAACTGCAACCCCCACTACAGATTGGTCATTATTGTACAGCACAGTGTAGCACAGGTACAGCTAAGGTCAAACAAGCCAGCACAGCAGTTCCTGACCTCCACACCCCTCTGCTCTCCCCACATCACCCCAGGACCAGAGCAGCTGCTGGGGAAGGCTCAGGACCTGTTGTGACAGTGAGCACCTCTTGGTGAATCTCCAAGGAGGCAACTGAAGCTACACTGTTTCATACAACCAACAAGAGCTGTGCCTTTTTTTTTTTCTTCTTTTTTTTTTTTTATTTGCAAAGTCAATAAAAATCCACTGTTAGGAACATAATAAGAGAAAAATGCTTCATTTGAAAAACAAGATGTGGAAGGCAAATAGGAATAGAACCAATTTAGCTGCACTACAAGTACATGAAGAGAAGAGTCTGGGGAAGGGTGACCCTATCACATCCTACCAAGCAAAATCTACTTCACCAAGACAGCTGAGCCTGTTGAGTAACTCACACAGGATTTAATACACAGTCACCTGAGCAGCACACACTTGCTGTGCAGCAGTGCAGGTGTCCTGCCTGCCCCGTGGCACACCATGGCAGTCAGCTGTATGCAGGCTAGAAGGTAAATCTTCAGCCTTGTCAAAATTCAGACACAGTCAGAGGTTAGGAAGTATCCACTATTCTACAGCTTTCTACCACTTACCTTGAAGCAAATTTAAATTTGGGTTGAGATTTTTTTTTTAATACTGGCCTATAAAATCTGTTGCTAATCAACCATCAAGGCACCTAAGTAAATTCACAAACAATCCCAGCTTTACCACCACCACAGTTTCCACACCAGTGTGGCCACACCATTTGCAGTGCACCTGACAGGCACTGCAGCATAACCACCTGATGGAGATTCCTCACTCTGTGGCAGCTGCTCTGTTTGTGAACTTCCTTCCATGAGGAAAACAAGTCAGCAATGAACACCCCTCTGTCTCAAGCCAAGGCATTCAGGCACTGTTCTCAGCAATAAAGGGATGCAGCCCAGTGGAAGAGCAGCCCAAGGGCACAGAGGGCTCACACCGTGCCCAGGTCTCAGAGCTGTGCCACCTGCACTAGAAGAGCTGTCCCTCACAGCTCTCCCTGCTCCCCCGGGCACTTCCTGGAATCAGTTCACAAGATAAAACAAAAACCAAACCTCCCCTCCTCCACCAAGCACACAAACTAGGTCTCTTTAAATACATTTTTTGTAAACACATTACGCTAGATTTTTTTCATTAGCATTTGAATTGCCTTTTTTTTTCTTTTTTTTTTTTTTTTAATCAGGCCAGCTGTAAAAAAATGGTAATAGTGGCCTGCTTCTGCTTCATTGACAGTGCAGTGTTCCCCTGCACAGGACACACCGCGGGCGGGGGCCTGCGGCCGGCGCCCTCAGGAGCTGATGATGTGCCCAGACCACGTCTCGTGCTTGGTGCCCGGGGCCAGGTGAGTGATCAGCACCTCCACGGCCTGCAGCTTCTCGTTCTTGGGGGGGATGGTGCACAGCTTGTAGGTGACCTCGTCGCCGGCCACGGGCACGTACTCGCCCTCGATGCTGCAGGGGGGAAGCTGCAGTTAGTCACGGCTCACACAAACACACAAACGCTCTGCTGCAGCTCAGGGAAAGTAAAGTGGCAGAACAATTATCTTAGATGCTCAAGGTGCGTCAGTATTTTCATAGAACCTGTCACCCACCAGTCTGAAGGTGATTTTAGTTGTTTTGCAGGGAAATCCTGTGAAAGTACTGCAGATGCCATCACCACCCTAAAAAACCAACCAACAAAGAAATGCGAAATAAAAATAACCAAAAAAAAATAACCCACAAAAATCCCTGCTCTGATAAGCCTTAAAGAACACTCAGGTGAGCCCAGGCTTGGGCTGGGAACTGTGCACAGACACCTCACTCGCCAGCAGCACTAGAGGGCAGGGCTGACACTGACTGCACTTACTTTGGGATATGGTTTTTAAACTATAGAAAGTTGAGGGTTTTTTTGGCTTTTGAAGTCTGGATTGTTTTGGTTTTTTTTTTTTTCCTTTTTTCTTGAAAAGAATTGTATTATGCAAAGGCAAGGTTTTACCTTTAGGCTACTCCACCATAACACAGTTTGTGGTGTGGAAAAAAAAAGAAAAATGGAGCCCAAGTGAGACATGGTATCAAGTATTTCAAAATTGCTTACTGTGAGAAAAGAGTTCTGCCATCCTGATGTGTTACCCTGCAGAAAGGCTCATCAGGGAGATTCCTGGGAATTGCTCACTCCTACCTGGCCTCTCCCAGAGTGATGCCATGGGATGCTGAAAGATTTGCATTGTGCATTTGCTACTGCATGTGAGTCCATGTTTGGAATGGGTGGGAGATGGGAAAAGGGCTTCATCTTCTGTTCAGGACAATGTGCTGATGAAACACAGAACTGCAAAGTGTAACAGCCTTCCTCACCTCCACCCCTGTGTTTGAGATCAGAGCTTTGTAATAAAAATCCCAGCATGTGCCAGGGAAGATTGGCAGAGATTCCTCCAGCCTGCATTGCCACGAGGCTCTGGCAATACAAAAGATGCTACTTCACCTTCTTTAGATGCACCTACGTGAGTCCATGCTCAGCTTCCCCTCCCCTGACAGCCTAAGCTCTAAATTTCCTGTTGTTTGAAGGTTGTCAGTGTTTCCCAGCAGTATCTGTATTTGGGAACAGATAAGCACAAAGAACAAATTCTACTAGGTGCCTAGCAGGTGTGATTTGTTTTTGAACTCCTGTTACACTGGAGGTTAAGGTTTGGGTTCAGGAAAGAAAAGAAAAGAAAGAGGTCTAGGTCAGAAGTTTGTCATGCACCTTCGGGTTTGTTACTTGCCTTCTCTGAAAGCACACTGGGAGCAAGCTCACACCACCCAGGAATTTTACCCCATGTTTCTGTTAACAGCAGGGATCTCAGATTTTAGCAGTGTCCTTTGTATCCTCTCTCACCTTGTTGTTGGGCTTTGCCATGGCAGGAAAGGCTGGCAGGACTGATAGCAGGGGAATACACTGGCCCTTCCTGCCAGTTCTAACCTCACATCAGAGTTTGCTTCTCCCCACACTTCTCCAGTTTCACCTCCAGCACTGCCTCTCCCAACCCTTCCCCCTTGGAGGGCTCCCTCTGGTCCTGCAGTGCCACTGCTGCTCAGGGAGCTGCTGCCAGGCTGTGGTGGAGCAGGAGCAGCCCATACCCAGGGACAGCACAGAGTAACCAGGCATGTAAAGGGAAGCCAAAACTGACCCATAAATCAGAACTTCTCCTGTGGGAAATTCAAAAGAAAAGCCATTGTTTGCTAACTGATTGTATCAGCACGACAACAAAAATGCTCCTGTATCAAAATATGAATCTAAAACCTGCTATGAGGAGTTAAAGGCATTGTGGCTTTGAACACATGTCCATCAGACTGTATTTCCTGGGAAATACCTCTACTCCAGAGCTGCCTGTGACTGTGGCACTCAGACCCAGGAGGGCACGTCCTAAGCTGAACCCTTCAGAGCAGTGCCTGGGAAAACAGCAGCAATTCGAAGGCAGAAGAAATATTTACAGAAAAATCAAGATAAAGCCTCCTTCATCAGACCTGACAGCCCTTTCCAACCCACAAAGGCTGATCCAACTGACCTTTATTTATTTCCAAAGTCTCCAGGCCATCCTGTCAGCCCAGCCCTGTATCACACTGGACAGGCTCTGTTCCAGCCCCCACATCTGACTCTTGTTGTGGCTGTCCTCTCCAGTTACTGCCTGTATTTATACCCCACTTGCCACAGTTCCAACAGGTTTAAGATCCTTTCAGGTGTGAAAGGATTGCACACCCAGTCCAATCCAATTACTGTCCCTTCAGGAGCAGAGATAAATTTCCCTTTTCTAGTGCCAAAAGAATTTGCTACCAAATCCAGCAGTTCTGACTTTGAAACAGCAGATTTCAAGCAAGGATGTACTGCAGCCTGATGAGGGGACATGAAGCCCCAGGAAGAGACACAGGAAAGGACTGAAAGGGTGAAACCACATGTAAAAATAGGAATGGCATATAAAAAATCACCTTTCCTACTTGAACCTCTTGAGTCTTGAAAAATCTTGATCCTTTGTTGCCAAAAAAAAGTTGCTGTAGAGCTAAACCCACATTGCCATGAGCAGTAACTCACAACACAAGCCATGCAGGATGTCAGTCCCACCTGAGCAAGGCAGCACCTTTCCATGGAAGGCAAAACAGCATGGTTTTATCCACACAAGGGAACATGGGATGAGCAAAACACGGAGCAGAAGCATTCCCAGCTTGGATGTGATGGCAGAGCCCACGTGAGGCGACGCAGAAAGCCTGCCCTGAGCCAGGCCAGGGATGAGCTGAGCCCCTGGAACAAGGCACAGTGACACACCTTTTACACAGGGCCTCGAGCCCTGCTCCAGCTGCAGGCAGTGTCCTGGGGCACAGGCACAGCAGATCTGTGGGGCAGCACCTGCAGCAGCATCTCCTCTTGGCACTACAGGCACCCAGTGCAGAGCCCCAGGCACTGCTGCAGGAGCACTGGAGCAGCACCAGCTGCATCCCCACGGTGCTGCCACCAAACAGAACGGATGCCCTGCCCAGGAAGGGATCTCACGTTTGGCTGGAACAGTTTTGTTTTTTTTTTTTTAACAAACAGGAACGTTACATTTTTTAAAAGCTCCCGTAAAACAGGATGAGCCCCAGTTAGCAAAATAAACGTTTGAAATCTGCAAAAGCAGGTAGGTGTGGTTAATGCAAAAGGCAAGTGGGTTCACTGTCTCTCCAATACACAAAGGTTTCAAGCTCCTGAAAAAGCAAGATAAATTTGGTATCACTTGCATTTTCAAAATCAAGTGAGAAAGAAGTAAAGCTTGAGCTTAAAAAAGATGGGTATTTTGTTGGGGTGTGTTTGGTTTCTAAGTGAAATATGAATAGGTACCTGGATGGTTTCTGGTAAGAGAGGTGTTACAGGTACACTGGTAACAAAGTGACTCTCTTTTTCCAAGAAATTAAGACCAAGTGAAGCAGCACACACACACACACCAGAAGATGCTAAATGTACAACAAGCTGCAGCAGGGAGAGGGGAAGCAGAGGCCCAGACTGCAGGACACACTCAGCTGTCACCAAAAGCCACCACATCCCTCAGCACTTGGGAGGTGACAGTTTGGGGCACTTTCTATGTAGCTCCTGGTCTGCAAAGAAAAAAAAAAAAAAGGCAAAATATTTGTTGACCCACATTTCTTATGCTGAATCATGAGGTTAAATACTCATGTTCCTTCTACTAAACAGATCAGATTAGCTCCAAAAGCTGCACAGCCTTAAGCATTACCCAAAAAGGTGCATTTTTCTCTGCTAGAAAGCACTTCTTGCAGGGCTGAGCATTATGCTGACAGCATCAGAGCCTTTCTTGGTTTCATTATTTATCCAAGCTGACAGTACAAGTACTGAAGCTTGTGAAAAAACCTTATTCAACCCCAGCACAGCCTCTTCTGATCCCCTAGTTTGTTGTCTTTCCTTGCTTGCTAAGGTGACCCTACCCCACCAAAGCCAGGCCTGTCCTTTCCACAGCTGTATAAAACATTTGTGGCCACACAAACATCTCCAATTCCATTTTCTGCTTTTGGCCTTTAAACTTTTCTCCCACGGTTCAGATACTCTTTTCTTTCCTGCAGCTTTGTGATCACTAGTTGCTCTTGGTGCCTGACAAATATGAGATCATTAACTCATTGCCCCCAGTGCAAAGGAAGAGCAAGAGGACAAAGGTCCTGGTGTGCAGCCTGCACAGACCTGTCAGTGAACAACTCCCTGGGCAGTGTTTGCCCACCAAATGCTGCTTCTGGGATAGACACAGACTTACCCCAGCACTGCTATGGCCACTTGTGATGCTTGGAAGCAGAAACAAACAACACCCAGATTGTGCAGCACTTCTGGTGTCAAGAAAGAACAATATGATGGCACTTGAGAGGTGATGAGATGGTGGCACTGGAGGCAGAGCCCTACACAGAGCTGGGGGGAGATCCTCCAGCAGGAAGCAATTGCCTTAAGCACTGGGCAGGAAATGAACTGGGAAAAATCAGAGAGAGTAAGAGAGTTCTTGGAACAGGTTCAGCCTACAACAGACACTCTGTAAACAATGTCAGTTACCTGGAAAATCTGGTAAAGGAAGTTAAACATGGACTTTTTTGATGTTACGTATTGATTGAATACTTTTCGATCTGCATTTTTTACTTTTACCCTAAATATATATTAAATGTTGATCTACACAAAGTTGAAGATTTCCACTGCTATTTGAGATATTGGAGTCCACTTTCAACTTAAAACAATGAATAGCTGCATTCCCAAGAATTTTAAGACACTTCAACAACTTCAACTTTAAGGCAAAAATAGGAAATGCCTCCCTGATGTTAAGAGTCAGAGTGAGAGACAATAGAGTGAGTTTTAGATTATCCAGCAACTCCCATTTCCCAGCTCAGTGCCAGTTGGGTATGGTGGAGCATTTTATCCTGCACTATTTTTAGGAAACTGGGAGGTTATTAGGAAATTACCTAAATAAGAAATGTTCCTAGTTCTTCCTTCTCCCAGCTGCTATTCATATTCCAGGGCTCTAGTTAAACCTCTTGGGACAAAGACTAAGTCACATGGAGGCAGTTTAGAACAAGAGTTTTCAGCGAATTCCAAGCCTGCCATGGATCACACCACGGAGCACTCCCCACGGATCAGTGGGCTCTCTGATCTCATGGGCTTCTTAAAGTTCATTTGACACCTCAACACACGTCCCAGGAGACCTGTATTCTTATTCAGCAGCCAGACACGACAAAGTAGCAACTCACAGTGGTTCATTAATCCCCAATGCCCTCCCGTGCATTCCCTGTGCAAGCCAAGAGCCCCAGCACCCCTCAGCAAGGCCGGGGATGGACGGCCCTGTGGAGCTGGCTGGCAGGCCAAGCAGGAGCAGGGCTGCCCCTCCCCACCAGTCACACTCATAAGTAGGACAGACAAGTGTGAAGAGGTTCAAACTGAAGAATCTCAGCGTTAATATCCAAGGTCTCTGCTACAGGACTGCCCTGGTGTCTGTGCCACTGCAGACAGAACTTCCAGGAGCTGCACTTCCCTCCCAGTACAGTGGATGCATCATCCTCTTGCCCAGTTCTCTACTGGGTCATGGTGTTTGAATCCCCATTCAGGGATAGTTATGGCTCCATATCCACTTCCAGCAGCTAATTCAACCCCTGGCAGCACAGCACACTCTGTGAGGAAGGAACAGGCAGTCACAAGAGACAGAGCTTTCCAAGGTTGCTGTGTGGGCTCAGTCAAGACACAGAAGATTCCTGTTCCTGCAAACACTCAGCCTGGATCCTGCCACAATCACACCTACTGTTTGATCTGGAAACCAAAGCCCAGGGCAGTTATGTTCTTTGCTCTCTAAGCACAAAGAGCCTCCATCCCCAGGTGGCCCCTGGCTGCAGTGCCCATTGCCTGGCTGCAGGCAGAGTGCAAGCCTTGGCTGTGGCCTGTTACAGATTGTATCCTTTCGGTGGAGATTCTGGGAAGGCTCAGCTACAGCAATGACCACAGGAACCTGGCTCTCCTGCATGCACCACTGCAACATGAGTTTTCTGAGCCAACTGGGGGTGTAGGGCACCCTTAGGAAAAAGATTATCCATGTTCTATTCATTTCCAAACCCCTCTCAAGAAACAACTGGAATTCTGCTGCCTCTCCTTCCTGCCCCTGATAATCTACTTATTTCAGACACTTCAAGAGATACAGCAAAGCACCAGAAATGGAGCATGTCAGGAAGGAAGTGTGCTGTCCAAAGCAGGTAAATCAAGTGCTTTCAGTATTTTGAAGGAAATCAGAAAGCTGATATTTGGCTTCCCACCAGCCCCAGAGCAGTTGGTTGCAGTCAGCAGAAACTTTTTGCTGCTGGTTCACAGAACAGGCAGAGAGGCCAGGGAAGTTTGTTCTCTCAGCTCAGACTCAGCTCTCAGATAATTTAGAATTATCACTTAATTTCCAACCCATATTCTTACACTCCACCAGAAGAACAGCACCACAGAGAAGCCAGAAGAGATGTGGCATTGATGCTTTGCATCAAGCAGGCTGATCTGGCAGAAAATCAGAGGAAAGAAAGGAGCATGAAAAGATGATCTCTCCATGGACACAGACAGCTCAGAGGCAGCCTGGGTGCAGCAGGATGGCAGCAGGGACACAGGTGGGTTCTCCCTGCAGCAAGGTGCAGCTGACAGAACCTCCCCAGCACAGCCAGCAGCTGGGATGCAACAGCACAGTGGGACCATGTCCCCCCCTTGGAGTTACAGGCACTGCTGGCACAACCTGAGATCACATCTCAACACAAGCAAAGCACAGCAAACTCAGGATCTGCAGGGGTGCTGTGTGTCAGAGTCCCTGGGGGAAGCACAGCATCAATGCTCCAGAGCCATCATCACACCCGGGGTCAGGAATCCAGCCTGAAGGACACCCTGAAGGCCTCTCTGCAATGCAGCATTTTCCCCTTCAGGGCCAAGTGCTGGCAAACTGCAGAAAACCCACAAGCACTGCACGTTTTTTCTGTTTCATTAAATATGCTGCTTTTGCAAAATAAAATCTTTTAAAAAACCAAGAGTGTGGTCATTCATCCGTCACTGCTCCCTGGCAAACCACCTCCTTGCCTTGCCCTTGCAGGTACACGGGCTTCAGGCCAGATCCCAGACAAATACAAAAGCTTGGAGCACAAGTAAGTCTCCATCACGTGCCCACTCCCAAATGCACTGGGGAAGCAGAAAGCATTGTGCTCTAAAGCACAATGTTTGATCTGCCACTGCAGGCACATCCCACCTGTCCCGTTGCCTCAGTCCTCAGGGTCCCACTGGGAAGGGAAGCTGATGTGAAGCTGTCTGTACTGGCAGCCACCTGGCAGGGCACCTCAACAGCCAGCACTGCAGGGATGCCCTGCCTGCTCTCTGGAAACATCCCCTGGCTCGGGTGGAGTGGCAAGAGAGTGAAAGGGAGGCCACCAGAGCTGTTCTGTGTCAGTAACAACCACACCAGGGAGTATCTGTGGGAGCTGACTTATTCCCACTGGGGGACAGGAGCTGAGGAGGTGAGATGCAGGAGGATACAGCTCTCACACTGATGCTGTAACACCATCATCAATTTGGTGATAGTGGATCACCTTACAGGCTGGGGGAAATGCAAGCATTAACAGTATATGTCCTATTAAAAATGAGGTTATGGGCTTTTTAAAAATTTCACTCCGGACAAATGAATTTTCCTTTGCTTCCTGCTTTCCAGACATGTTATCCAGAATTACTATCTCAGCAGCTCCTCTACCTCTTTGCTTGCCAGCTAGGGTTTTTTACATTCACTACAACAATTTGTATGTGTTCTGGAGAGAGGTGAAATACGAATCTGAGAAAAACAAACCCTCATCACACCCAAAGAGCCATGACATTTTCCTAGCACATCTCTTTGTACCAACTTGAGAATGGTCTCCAATGAGCACAAGGAAGCAGGACTCACTTGTACCCAATCAACTGAAAAGAAGTGGCTCCACACAAGTGTTGTCAAACACGAAAACAAATCACCTCTGCAGCCTTCAGAGCCACTCATGGAAACAAAGCCATGCAGACAAAAAACACCTTTCAAAACCTGCATTTCAAACTGGTGTGTGATGTGTTTCCCACACTGATGATACATAACTGGGGGCAGTGGCTGGTCCAGCTGAAGGCCGTGCTGCCATTCAGCCAGACCCCAGTAGGCTGCAGAACTGGGCAGAGAGCAGCCTAAGGAGGTTCAGCAAGGGCAAGTGTAGGAGGGATAAGCCCAAGTACCAGCACAGGTTGGGAGAGCAGCTCTGCAGAGCAGGAGCTCAGGGTGCTGCTGGGTGACAGGGGCACCACGAGCCAGCAGTGTGCCCTTGCAGCCTGTGGCCTGCAGGGATGCAGCAGGAAGAGTGTGGCCAGCAGGTCAGAGAGGTGGCCCTGCCCCTCTGCTCAGCCCCAGTGAGGCACATCTGCAGTGCTGTGCCCAGTTCTGGGCTCCTCAGGACAAGAGGGACATGGAGCTACCAGAAAGGGCCCAGCAGAGGCCACAAAGATGAGGAGGGGTCTGGGGCACCTCTCTGAGGAGGAGAGACTGCAGGAGCTGGGCCTGGTCAGTCTGCAGAAGAGAAGGCTGAGAGGAGATCTCATTATCTGCTTTTAATTATCTCAAAGGCAGATGCCAAGAGCATGGTGGCAGACTTTTCTCAGTGGTGCCCAGCAACAGGATGGGGAGCAGTGGCCATAAACTAAAACACAAGAAGTTTCACCTCAACATGAGGAAGAACTTAAATGTCCAAGGTGACAGGACTCTGGAACAGCTACCCAAGGAGGGTGCGGAATCTCCTTCTCTGGAGATATTCCAAACCCACCTGCACACACTCCTGTGTCACCTGCCCCAGGCGACTGCCTTGGAAGGAGAGTTGGACTGGGTGATGTCCAGAGGTTCCTTCCAACCCTAACAATTCTGTGATCCTGTATTCCTACCCACATCTTACAAGTCCAACAAAACAAAGCGGCTTTGTTGTAAGTTCCACTCATAAAACTTGTCCATGTGTCCATATTCCTGCACAGATACTGACATTGAAAATTTTGCAGACATCAAGTGAAGCTTTTGAATGCCATATATATTTGACCTTATTTTTGGGCTAGCACTCACTTGTGGAAATAGAAATGCCATGCTAAGTGTTATTATCTCACAAATAATAAGGAAACACTTACAGGAAACAGACATCCCATCTTACAGAAGACATTTTTACTAAAGTATAACCTCACAGCTCCTCAAGGCTTAGGGAAGAAAATAATTTAATTCCTCAAATTAAATGCTTATGTTGAAAATCATATTAATCTGCAAGGTAGGCAGCTGGTCCCAATGCTTAAACCCTTCACTAATCATCACAGCTTAGTGATGAACACAGAGGAACAATCTATCTTGCCGAATCCAAACTGGCACAGCCATTTTATCCATGTTCCTGAAATCCCAGCTTTTGGGGAGAAATTATTTGGGAGAAACAATCTGCTTTCCTTTCACAATTGATGCCTGTGCCACCCTGAGACAGTGAAGAGACTAACATCTCTCTCACAGTAAGGTTTAACTGAATAAAACAGGTAGAAAAGGATCACTTGATAAACATAAGGAGGATCTCAAAACTCACACTCTGCAAACCAGAGTCACTGGAGTCCCCTGAGCCACAGGCCTGGTTACAGAGTGCTGCTGCAAAAAGCAATTCCCACTAATAGAGAGCAATCTATCAAATTCACTGTGAAATAAATTGAAGTGAAAGGCATTACTAATTTGTCCTTCCAGTGTTGCCTTGCATCAGAATTAAGACAGTGATACCATCACCCTCCAGCACTAAAAGCTGTTTCCAACAACTCAGATATACTCAGAGTAATTAAAGAACACAATGTGCTGAAACCTTCAGTACTTCAATAATAGCACTTTTCACTAACAGGTTGAGGCAGAAACATCAGCTATTTTTGAACTGAAGCTCTGAAACAGTACCTACATATGAAACATATAAAACAGTGGCCCATTCTTGGTACAATAGAAAAAGTGCTGTTGACTTCAAGAGAGCAGAATTGACCTAGAGGAGCTGTAAAAACACAAAGCACTTTAGTCCTACAAAATCCATATGAACTAACCTTGCTAAGATGTTTCTGAAAGAGCAAAGAAAACAGTCTTTGAACACATAAATAATTTCTTCTTGAAGAAGAAAGGCACTGTGTGCCTGCTGTGGAAATGGGAGGAGAAGAGAAGGCCATATTGAAAAGAAAGATGTCAAACACCAGAAAGGACTCAGAGCCAGCTCTGTTAATGACAGCAGGGATCATCCAGGGGGGCAGTGCATCCCCAGCACTGGGATTCCCAGCCATGGGTTGGGAAAAGATCTGCCAGAGAGGTACAGGGATCTCCCAGCAGCGAACAGGGTAGAGGAGGTCCCTTCCAACCTTCTCCTGCTGCAGTGCAGATGACCACAGAATTCTGCAGCACAGCAAAGGGAGACCGGTCCCAGTGGGAGCACTGGACTGAAATGACACCACTGAAAACAAAGAGCCAGCCTGGTGCAGCGAGTGGGGACTGGGCTGGGAGCTGGGAAGGCAGAGCTCAGGCTGAGGGCTGTGCCTGAGGGGCTGAGCCTGTCAGCCCCTGCCCCCAGAGCAGCTCTGCCCCTCAGCCCTGATCTCCAGCTGTCCCACCTGGGTGGGGTGAGGGTGGAGGGCAGAGAACCTCCCATATCAGCAAAACAAACAACTGCAAGTACATGGAGAAGCGTGGCTGCCCATACACTTTTACAACCTGGGTGACTCGTTCAGTGGTGTTCTAGGACAGGTGCAGTGGGTGGAAGGAAGGGGAGGGTGGCACGACACGTTCAGGGCACAGTCACTCAAACAGAGCTTATTGATGGCTCCCAGTCAAAGCATTTTGAAAGCAGATGGGATCAACACACCAACCAGCACAGCCCACCAGAGGGGACTCCTGTCACAGGGGCCTCACACAGATCACCAAAAATTACAGCAGACAAAACTATTTTTGTAATGTCATACAGGATTTCAGCACAGGAGGCATATGGGAGTCTTAAACAGCCAAAGAGGAAAACCATCACTGGAGTTTCTAGTGCTTGGAGGGGAATTAAGGGCAGGAACACCTGGTGCACCCAGATTCAATCGGGGTTTGGGCTGAGACAGAAAGATGTGTTGGGCCATAGGATAGGAACCTGAAAGATCAGTTCATGTTTTGTATAGACAAACAAAAGAGCAACCCCAATCAAGAAGTCATCTCCAGGGTTTTAAAAGGATTAATTTCACATAACTGAAGAAAAATTTACGGAACTACTTGGAAGAGAAAATGTACAGGGGAAAAAAACAGGACCGAAAATAGACAGTTCTTTAAAAAGAATTCATTAGAAGGCTGAAAATTCATGTTTCTGTCAGAAGGCTGTTGTAACTAAACCCCTGCTGATCAGTAACTGTATAGGTCAGACTAGATGTTCACAGTTAAATTTTTTTTAATTGTGACATAGGAAATGCTATTTTTAAGTTATTCAGGAAATGAGGAGAAATCGTGCATTTGCATTAGACGACAGGAAAAGCAGACATTAAATGGCACTTCCTTGGGTTGAACATAAGTCAGACCACTCAGCCCATCTGCACCCACGAGTCCTACAAAGCTTTGGTTTGTCAATGCCCATGGTGCAGTAACATTCCAGAAACCTGGAGGAAGGCCAGGGTGCTCCTTCTCCAAGGACACGTGCTACACATGCAACCAGGAAAGACAGCTGGGGCAATGTGAGTAGGTTTGGTAAGGCTTTTGTTGACTTACCACTGGATAACCACTCTGAACAACAAATAAGGATTATACAGCTTCAATACTGTGAACAATAGGTAGAATAAAAATGGTGATAGATCTGAAAGAGGTTACTGGAGAATAAATATTGAGCAGTCTTAACACACACCCTCAGAGAGCAGTTTCAGCTCAACACTGGTTAACATGTCAATCTAGGAACAAATACAAAAAATGTCCATTAAACCTTGCAGATTAGCCAGGGACAGCACAGTCACAGAGTGTGCTCAGGACTCCTGGGCAGGCAGTGGGATCCCACATCCCCAGTGGGATGTGCTGCTCTGCCACCAAACCGGGAGTTGCACACCCAAGAGCCAGGAATGCAAACACGGATGCCAGGAATGCCAGGCTGCATCTGGGACTGCACCAAACTTTGACACTGCCAAGGAAGCTGAGGTCAGAGCAGGTAAGCAACTCTGCAAAGATGGGGATAAAGGGCTAATGAGATTATGGGATGTACAGAAAGAGAAACAGAGCAGGACTCTGGAGGAGATTTTGCCTCCTTATACTGAAAGTATGTGTACAGTGTATTGTCTTAAAATTATACTTAAATTCTTCAGTCTCTTTTCTAAGTATGCTGTAAAGACTGGTTTAGACTGGAGGAAAATTCTCAGTGAGGGACTTAAAGAGCTTTATCTACTTAGTTTATCAAAAAGTAAATTCAGAAGTGGTGGTTCTCAGTGCGTTCAGGACAAAAAAAAGCAGAAGTACTAATGAACCCTGTAACAGAAAGCTTTAACTATAAACTGCTCACAATCTAAGCCAGATAAATTCAAGGAAGTAATAAAGTGTGACTTTTCTCAACAGTAAAGGCAATTAACCTTTAGTTTAATAATGGTACAAGAAGTGCAAAGCAAGAGTAGTGACTTTTCAGTGTCATAAATCTTTGCATTAAAACTAGATGCTGCTTAGATTATTTGCTTCACGTAAATGCAAGTTTCTGTGTCTGGGCAAAACTGCACAGCTTATTCTAAGAGATTTGACAGGATCATTTTCTGTTTTTTAACTCAACAAATTTATAATAATGCAGAAACAGAACAGTGTAATCTATTGCTGTCAGCAACATCTGCATAACCCTTCTTTGCCAGGGAAAGGGTGACAGGTTATAAACTAATCTTGTGTCTGTAATGTCAAAAGCACTCAGTGACCAAGGCAAACCAGAGCTGCAGCGTTCCCTGGGCAGGCAGAGCACTCACTCAGAGATGTGCACGAAGATGTCGGGGCCGCCGTCCGCGGGGGTGATGAAGCCGTGGCCCTTGGAGCGGCAGAAGCATTTGCAGACCCCTTTGTAGATGGGCCCCTCTGACGCTCTCACGGTGCTGCAGGGGGAAGCACAAAGAGCAGGTCAGTGCTCAGCACATCCAGCTGCCACCACAGCACACAGAGCAAAGGGGCACAGGGCCACAAATGCTCCTCTGCAGCAACTCCTTTTCACACACTGCACGTGTTCTGCCTGGGCCTTCTGAAGGGAGACAGAGATGCTGAAGGTGTTTGCTATAATCCACCAGTTGCCATCTAGAATTCCACTGCTCTGTCACTGTGCCAAAACTCCTTCCAGGCACCATACTAAACGTAAGCACCTTCTACCTTTCAGGATTTTGAGAGTACCAGTGTGCACCTAAGCCTTGTGCTCTCACAAATTTCACAGCAAGTGTGAAGCCCACATTGTGTGCATAACTCATAACTGAACTGCTCCTCCACTGTCACAGGACCTGTATTTTAAAATGACACACATTTGCAGAACCACCTTTAGGGTGACTTACTGCCACCAAGAAAAACAACTTGCATGAATTATGACCTGTCCTGAAAACTGTGTGATTAAATCCCTTTCTCCATCAAATGCACTGAGTGCGACCTCCAGGGATCCAAACTCACTCAACCACTTCAATTAACAAAGCCAACTGGGGTTGACTCTGAGGAGTTACTAGATAAGAACCTTCTCATGCCAGGAGTATCCATAGATTGCTTCCATGTTAGAAGAGGATTTTGGTGCAATTCTTCAATTGTGACTGTGCTGCCATTTGGTTACATGCATCATGGTAACTGGGACATCACTGTCTCAAATGTTTAAATTTTACTGAAGTCTAAATAAAATTGTTTAAAAAAAAATGGTAACAGCTCTGTTCCTTAAATCAAACTAACAATAAAGAAATGCAGTTGAAAGTGCCAAAGAAAGAAATCTCCATTAAATCACTTCATTTCCAGCTCTATAAAGCTGTCAACACACCTGACCCCACAAGTGCTTGCTACACAGAAAAGCACTCACTGTCCTAACAAGCCATTAAAGTTCAATTGTATCTTTCAAAGAGATAAAGCACTGTGGGGGACCAGGCCCCCACTTCCAATGAACCAAAATTAAATAATAAGCCACTTCTTGTCACATTCATCTCTTTATACAACTGCTCACCTAGAGCTCCTCTTGTTTAAAGAGGACACACACACACAAAAAAAACCCCAGAGCTATTTTGATTTTCAGGGCAAACAAATACAGCAAGATTCCTATACTAATTAATGATTAAAGAACTGCAGAAGCCAAATAACAAATTCTTTCTTTTTGTAAGAACCAGACTAAGATTAACAGCTGAGAAGAGTTACAAAGAGTTCATTATTAACACAGCACTGAGGCAAGCTAGCTTGGACTTGCTTTTCAAGGGCAACCCCAATTATTAAGTCAATTATGTTCCTTTTAGAAATCTACTTCCATCAGAAAGTTTAGGGTCATTTGAAGGCTTTTGGAACTGACAACATATAAACTTTTCTTCTGCTGCTGCTCTTCTTTTTTGCCTCATTTTGAATACGGAAGAAATAATATGAAGCATCAGTGAGACTGTTATCATTTAAATCCACATGGGTAACTCTGGAAGAAAAGACCTGGGTAGCACTGCAAGAAGCAAAAAGGAACAAGCACACCAACCAGATTAAGTGGCCCAAAACAGGCTGGCTGTGGGGCTGGGATCTTACTGCCACAGCGTTCACTCAGCACTGCCAGACCTCCCTCACACAGAAGTAACAAAGGCTGTGGCAGAAGCTTCACATTCTACCCTGATGCAAAGGCTCTGAGACGAACAAAGGAGCCCACATTGGCTCCTGCAGGTCAGCCCCGCGCTGGGGGGCCCATCCCAGGCACTGGGAATGCTTTGCAAAGGCCAAACCTTGCAACACCACCCTTGGCTGCTGCACTGGGGAGGAGTCCCCTTCCCACAGGGCTCCCAGGAGCTGCACAGCACCAAGGGCCAGGGAAGGCTCAGGGGAAGGCAGCTCTGAACTAAAACTTCAGTGAGGTTTGGCCCAGTGCTTCAGGGGCAGTGAGAAGAGAGGTCATGCCAAAAAAACCCATGGATCTCGATCTCGTGAAGAAACACCAACAGGAACTGGTCCTGAGAGCCACAACCCAATGCCTGAAGTGAAGCAAAGCTTCAAACATGGAACTCTGTTTGAAAACTCTCAGTGTATTTTCCCCTCTCTGTAAAACTCTGGTGTTAGAGACTCAAGAGACTCTGACCATTCTTCACTAACCTACGGGTTATTTGGCCTACAAGTCTAAAGGCATCAGAATGTCTTGGGGAAGAGACAACAGTAACACACCAAAGCATCTCCAGATATAAACACCCCCCACCCTACAGCTCCCTGGGCCTCTGCAGGGGCCTCACCACTGCTGGCCGTGCCCGGGGGAGGCACCTCGGGGCTCCCGGCCGTGCCCGGGGGAGGCACCTCGGGGCTCCCGGCCGTGCCCGGGGGAGGCACCTCGGGGCTCCCGGCCGTGCCTGAGGGCGGCAGGACTCCCAGTACTCACGCAGAAAAGGTCCTGGTGCGGCGGGTGGGCAGCGGGCTGGGGATGAGGTAGCCCCTCATGGGCGACGGCGAGCGCTCCCGGGGCCTGCGGCTCTCCGGCAGATGCAGCGAGCTGGGCGAAGCTGGGGAGGCGGGGGACGGCTGCGAGGAGGATGAAGTGGGCTCAGAAGACATTCCTGAGGCCTGAGAGAAGCCTAGGGAAATGAAGAGATCTGATTTAGCCCAAAATGGGAATTGTCATAAAAGTCATAAATGCTTGCTGCGATGGTTTTGTAAGAATATGACTCACTTCCTGCAGACGGACACACGGACACAGTTGCACCAAAAGCTCCTGCTCTGTACCAGTGAGCTCATGTTTTGTGGAGTTTATTTATTTTTAAATGTCACAGCTTTTGTTAGCTGTACTAGGAAGCTCCACTGAAAACAGATTACTCCACAACTAACGTATTTGCTCACTCCTGCCTCGCTCACAAGTTCCTGAGGCAGAGCTGAGCCCCAACGCTTGGTCTCGGTGTGTCCCAGACAGAGGGGTTTGACCACAGGCAGAGGAGCCTCCTGCATCTGCACACAGACACCTGTTAATAGAAAGAAACCCTTGAAGACGAAATGCTGAGATGAAGCTGCACCTCCAGTGCTGCAGGTGGGTTTTGCAGAGTGATTACCATGATAACTTCACTGTTGTTACTGCTCACTTATTAGCACAGCTCTGTCAGCTCGTAACACCTTCAGCCTGACTGTGAGAAGCGAATCATATGAGTGCTCCTTAATTCACTGCAGACTGAGTCAGACAGACAGCTAATTCACTCTGCAAAGGACAGGAACACAGACAAAGCTAGGAGGCAGTGGCTGACCCCTCCTGCCTGGAGAGATGTGTGAGACTCAGCAATCCCCCTCGGGAGGTCTGAGTTTGCCACAATTTCCCAGCAGCTGGGAAGCCAATAGTCCTCATCTGCATCCAGACCCCAGCAGCCTCAGGTTTGCTCTTATTCAGCTCCTACAGCAGAGGAGGGAGAAGATCCTCTTCCCAGCACTCCAACAGCAATACCTGTCTTATCACACAACAAGCAAAACTCACAGAATCCATGCCAAGAGAAGGATAAGGAACAGCAGCACTTCTACACACACAAATACATGGCTTACAGGTGCAGCAGTGACAAAAATACGAAGAAACCATCAGCAGTGCTCAGGTATTACTATGCAAGTCCCCATCCACGCTGGAAGGGGAGGAAGATGTACAAAAATAACCAATAACCCACTACATTCTTACTTAAGAAGACTAAAAATATCTGGTTATCTGGATGAGTTAGCAAAAAATGTGGCTATCTGAGTCAAGAAAATATCATGAAGACAAGAAAAGCTGCCTTTAAGACCAATAGTTTAATTGAGCTGAAATCTCTCACATCCATTATTGCACCCTCCTTTTCACACCCACACTCCCCAACCCATGAATTATGGAGTGGATCCTTCACATGACATTTGAGAGATGCAGCCTTCTTGTCAATGACAAATTCATATTATTTCTTCCTGAAAATAAAGACTAAAATTAAAAAGGCTTCTTAAGAATGAAGTCACCAGAGAACAAAGGCTTTTGTCTTTAATTGCTCAGGGTGCTGAGAAGATAAAAGTGGATAGCCATGTTACCTCCTGTACCAGGCTTGAGCTTTCCACACTGTTCTCAAGAGCAACTCAGCTGAGAACAAAACCCCAGCTTTAGGGATGGCATTTCAAATATGGATGGCATTTGTCACCCATGAGCTAATGCCCTGCCCAGTGTCACAGCACAGCTTCAGCTGAGACCCAGATGATAACACCAAAGGGTAAGGATTTTTCAAATGTCCTCTTCCTCCAAACAGACCTCAATAAATAGTCTCCTCGATTTTCTGAAGACCTCTCCTTTGGATACCTCTCTTTCAAGGAACGCATGTCCGACATAGCAAGACTACAGCCCTAATAAGCCACAGGAAAAATCAGAGCAAACAATTAAAACCTCATTCTGATAACTCAGCACACATGGGCTAGCCTCTGCACAAGTGAAAAGGCAGCTTTCAGAGTCACACTCTTTCTCTCCTCATCTAAATATAAACCAGCTTGTCAGGTGACAAGCAAAATGCAGAATATGCACCCGTGTACCACAATACAACCACTGAGTACTGCCCGACCCCTTCCTCAAACAGGGCTAGGGAGGCAGGAGAATTTTCTGTCCTTTCTTTAAAACACAAGATGAACCACAAAAGTATTTACAAATAAAGAAAACTAAATGGAGTTAGAAGTGTGCTGCCATATGCTATTGTTCCTGTTTATATTATTTTGGTGCCCTCTGCTCTGTAAACATAAAATAAAACAGTTATGTAGAACATTCAGTACCATTTCACTGTACAAATACCCTTTTTGTTCTCTGCCCACGGCCAAGGTAGATGAATAGCCTGGACTCTCATCATTTCTATTACACAAGCCCCAGATCGTGCTCAGAGCTGGGTGAGGGCTGACACAAACCCAGAGCTGGGAGAGGGCTCACACAAACCCAGAGCTGGGAGAGGGCTGACACAAGCACACGCACAGCTGGAGCCAGAGGCAGCTATCTATGCCCCACTCACCCCCACCAGCCAGCGAGGACAGCGTGGCACAGGGGCGATGCAGACCAGCAGCAAGAGGAAGCCTGTGCCTGTCCTGCGGCTCAGCTCCCGTCTGTCTGGGCAGTATGTTGCATCACTGCACTGTATCTCATCCCTCTGCCTCCTGGGCTTCTCTGACAATTGCAGAAATCAGGAATAATGAGAAGGGTTGGCGACTGAACAGCCAAGTTTTACCGTGTGCGTACAGCGGGATGCCAGCAGCTCCTGCCTCCTGTGCCCCTCCGCTTGCTCAGTGCAGATCACTTCATCTGAACCTTTCCAAAGACAAAGGTGGAGCTTGGCTATTTCAGTTCGTGCTGGTGTGGCCACTTCTTGGCGTTGTTCATACAGGGATTAACTCATTTCCCTTGGCAGCCCTCCTGAAGGAGCAGAGACGCTCTCCCCACTTGCAGGCGCAGCTGGAGGCACCCGGAGGCCGGGCAGTGTTGACAGAGGAAGCCTACAGTAAAAACTCAAAACAAAACAAAACCCACGCCCCAGCCCTTCCAGCCTCCTCCTCACAAATGTTTTGCCTTCTTAAGGCAGTTACTAGCAGTCTCCAAAGATGTCTTCCAGATGTGATCCTGGGTTCTGAGCTGACTCCTGTAAATCCAGAATCACCCCTCGGACTCAGACAGCTGCCTACCAGCCCTTCCTCAGCACCCACAAATTCCTTCCTCTCTCTGTGACTAGCTGAACAAACCCACTTTCTTCCACCTCTCACAAGCCCATCACCTCTCAACAGTCTTCCCCTGTCCCTCCAGCCCAGCCACCCCTCCCCACTTGGCCATGGCAAGGGGTTCATCCCCTGCAGCCCAGGCAGCAGCACCAGTGCCCCCACCCCGGGCTCCCAGGAACATCCATCCCCCTGTGCCTCGTGCAGGCAGCAGCACTCCAGAGCAGCAAAGCAGCCCTCCAGAGAGCCCAGCACTGTGAGATCCCAGCCGTGCCACACACAGGGACAACACACACGGGATCTCTCTTCTGCTCCAGCCAGAAAAACATTTGCCTGTGGGTATTTACAGAATGAACGTAACGTAAGGTGGTGATGTTTTCAGGCTCTTTAGGAAACTCCAACCACGTACCACATTACCCTTAAATCTGCCCATATTTCAACATGCAGCATTTATCTTTCTCTAATGTGATTTTTTTTAATATTTATGTTTAGGAATGCACTGAACTGAGATATAAATACAATAAATTACAGTAGCATCATGGCAACAATAGAATAATTTAACATTTCGAAGCAAAAATATAATTTTTTTGCCATATTTTTTTTAAAAAATTGGCCAGTGTGTACAGAAAGAGGCCCCAAAATGTCATCTCTAACAGGTGACCTACAAAGCACCTGTAAGAAGTGAACTACAAAGAGCACAGTATATGCAGGAGAAATTTCTGAAATTCTTTATGAAATATAATCAAAAGAAGCTATTGAAGTAATAAGGTTGGGGGTATATAAATGCCATCATAATTTCTCTATATACCTATACATGGTATTTCTCTAAGTCTACCCCATACCTCTAGAAATAGCCTAAAAACAGCAGTTTGGGGGAAGTTATCCATTCTGACCAGCACAACACTATAATGGAAATCTCTTCTCACTTTTAATTAATGTAAATGCCTGGAAATAGTCCAAATGGACATGGCAGGGTGACAGACTCCATGAAATCTCTGCGTCTATGAACGGTTTCTTTTACACATGACAGACTGCAACACCTCCAGTGAATGGGCACAGAGCTCACCCCAGGGAATGCTGCTCTGCATCCTTCTGTGCTCCAACATGGAGAAAATGC
This sequence comes from Climacteris rufus, assembly GCA_013398175.1. Lineage (NCBI taxonomy): Eukaryota > Metazoa > Chordata > Aves > Passeriformes > Climacteridae > Climacteris > Climacteris rufus. The sequence continues at coordinate 171,437 of VZRZ01011485.1, read as the reverse complement.
TCTTTCTGGCCTCCTTAGCCTGGCAGTGACCCTGTCTGAAGGAGCTGCTTTCAGAAGGTACCACAATGATCCATGAACAGGACAGCACTGGCTACACTTGCCTGGAAAACACAGTCTTTACTCAGAGGAGAAGGTTCCTGTACCCCAAGAGCAGCTGCTTTCAGATGGATTTTGCTGCAAGTTCTCTTTCCTTTCAACCTCTGAAAGGAAACTGAAAAACGTGTCTAAAAGACATCTGAAAATGTGATTGTCTTCTGGGCTTTTCCTAGGTTTAGAAACAACACCAGAAACCCTTTTTATTTTTTTAATTTTCACTTTCAAGTGTCCTGGTTTCCAAATTTATTCTGCACAGCTGCATTTCTTCTCTAAGGAAGCTGTGCAGATAAACCCCTCAGCTTCACCTGCTCTTCTGCTGACACCTACAAAAACCCTTCTCAGCAAGAAAAACCACAGCCCCTTGCTCCCATCTACTGAGGGAGTGAAGGCACCAGGACTCTGCTCCACTGAAGGGGAGGAGTGAAGTGAGCAGCTCCCAGCTCCCTCTCTGAGGCACCTGAGCAGCAGCCACAGCACTGCTCCTACCTGCAGATCCTTCCCAAAGCCCTTCCTGCCACTCAGACCCCAGGGCACACCAGGACCCAGCACTCTGGAGCACCCCAGCACCCTCCTGTGCCACGGAGTGAAGCACTTACAAAACTCACGGTTACGAAACGGCGCCTTCCCAGAGCTTCCCCTTCCAGCTTAGCCTGCATGACTAAGTTTCCACAATTAATACTGGTATTTCAATTAGCTCTGAAACTCAGAGGAGTTGCAACATGCATGTGACATGTCACAGAGGATTATGGCATAAACATGACGCTCTTGGAGGCTGCAGGGGAGTGCCCACACACTGGAGTGATCTGGCAGTTAATAGAGACCAGGACATTGCCCCACCATGTCCAGTAAAATCCTAATTATAAGGTAAGCAAAATACAACAAGGAAAATTCCTATTGCTTGTCTGTGCACACAAACTAATTTGGATTCAAACAGGCTTTAGTTTAAACAGCAGCAGCTATTTCCAGGAAGTCTCAGCAGCGAACACCTTGTCCCCTAATGCTGTGGGTGCCCTTCTGCCCCTCAGTGAGCAGAGTGCTGTGTCTGAAGGAAACGCTGCCCAGGTGGCATGAACCCACCCTGGACAGCAGAGACCACAGAGAGGGGTGGGGGGAACTAAGGCATGGTCAGTCAATACAGTACATTGACAAAGATGAGGACTTCCTACAGTCCTGTATTTTCCACTGTTCACGTAAGCTGACAGGTACACTTCAAAAAAAGAAAAGTTCAGGTTAAGGAACTGAGGGGATAGTCAGATAAGGTACATATTTCCACTGGTTTAGTGTTATACTGAAGGATATGTGGTGATACTCTGTGGCTCATTTGATCAAACATACAGAGGAATCAGGATCCTCCCTTGCTGGAAATCCAGTATTTGCTATGATTGATGCTGCATAAACTTGTTGCTCCCAATTGCCTGGAATGGAGCCAGCCAGGGTCCTCTGTCTGTAAGTGACCACAGGAGGCTGTAACCAGCAGAGTGTGCACAACAACATGGAAGGACCAGGTTTCATCCTACTCTTATAAAAAAGTACTTCAGTGGGAGCATAACACTCCAGCAGCCAGTGGTAAGGGAACTTCCTTGGGACAATGCTGGGAATGGCACAGAGCTGTCCCACGACCAGCACATCTACCCTCTTACTCTCTCACAGGAGAAGTCCAAGACTTCAGTCTGCTTACCAAATCTCACTCACCCAAATCAATTTGTTTAAAGAACAGATTACAAAAGGTGAAAAACTCTCCCCAGGTCATGGTGAGTCTGGACAAGCAGTGACAGGTTCCAGACAAGCATGTTCCTCTGGGAGCTCTTCCCAGGCAAGGATGAAGATGATGGTTGAAGATAATGGTGATAATTAGGTGCAAGTGTTGCTCAGTGCACATATGCACAGTTCCTGTGCACATATAGTATTGGCTAATGTCATCAAGTATTTAAATTACTGTTATTTCTTTGGTTATCTCTAGCACAAACCAAGCCCACGAGGCAGGGACAGCAGGAAAAGGGGGATTCTCACAAGCACCCACCGTGCCCAAGCTATCATGGCCATCAGAACAGTGCAAGAAGGGCATGGAAACAGCAAGAGAAACGTGCTGTCACAGGCTCTGGGAAACCTTCCTTATCAGTGGGGAAAAAGTCTGTGCTGCTGTGAGGAATGGGCCTGTGGCATTGCTGAGGGTAAGGGAAGGGTCAGAGCTGTGCTCTGCACCAGAGCTGCCATCTGTCCTGAGCACTGAAACCCACTCCCAGGGGCAGCACGGGCATCTCCAGCACCGAGACACATCGCAGTGTGGAGATGTGACCCCACCTGGAATGTGAGCCCATGATAAGTCTAAAGATTGCACACACAGCTTAATTTCCTTGCTCACACAAATCCACAGGCTACAGAGCGCTGTACCTGAAGTCTGGGGCACAGACCTGCTCAAGAGCCCCTGTACATGGCCACCACAGCCAAAGAGGAGCAGTCCCAGGGCGGGATGAGCTGTTACCCCAGCCCTGGCAGCTGACAGCCCACGGCACACCCACAGGCAGAGAGCCAGCACCAGCTGGGTGTGATGCCCAGCTCTGGCCTTGCTTTTGGTCTGGCTGCTGCTTTCTGGCTGAGCTGCCAGTGCACAGCCCCGGTGCTTTCTGTGGCAGCAGGGACACCAGGGACAGCACTGCCCAGCTGCTCCACACTCGCTGTCCCCGCAGAGCGGAGCCGGGAGCAGCAGCACAGACACCAACTCCCAAATTCCCAACTCCCAAATTCCCAACTCCCAAAGTTCCCAACTCCCAAAGTTCCCAACTCCCAAAGTTCCCAACTCCCAAAGTTCCCAACTCCCAAAGTTCCCAACTCCCAAAGTTCCCAACTCCCAAAGTTCCCAACTCCCGAGCGCTCCCTCCCCGGGGCCAAGGGCACAGCACATCACCTCCAGCAGCAAGTGCTGGTGTCCCCAGATATGCCAGTTTTCACTGACTCTGATAAGGGGATAGGGAAGTGTGAAGGGACATCACAGAGGACTCTTGCAGTGAAATGGGAACATCAGGATGACTTTCCTCAGTCCAGCGCTGGTAGCCAGGTGTGGCTGCCTAGGTCAGAGTTAAGTATAAGGTGAGTGCACAGTGGTGCTTATCCTCAACACTTTTCCAGCACCCTGGTTTAAATAAATGGCAAACTAAATGTTGCAGAGTGGCATTTAATAGCCTCCCATGAGTTTTTTCAGGCCCTTCCTGAGCTCATATAATCTTTTAACCCCTGCAGCATCCTGTAGCAAGGAGTCACACAGCTTAACTGCCTATGAAAAAAAACTCCACTCCTTTTAGTGGACAGTGAGGAGAGGCCCTTTTTACAGGGAAATTAAGAAAGGACAGTGAGATCAAAAGGCAACAGCAAATTAGAGAAGGAGAGGGAAAGGCATAACATGCAAAGGAACAAATGGGAAAAACATTAGCTCAGAGGAACACACAAGAAAGGGTGCAGACATATATCAAACCTTAAATTTTCAAATAGAAGTGACATAAATGGGGTAGAGAGCAAGAGGAGTTACAAGCTGCTTCTGATGTTCTTCACCCCCACCCCTCCCTTTAAATTTCCGAGTACAAACAGAAAACCTTATGCCTTTTCAAAACAAAGCACTCCCCAATTCGACACTTGAATGGCTGCCATTACCCTTCCTCAGACAATAAACCCTACTAGTATCAAATATTTCTAAAGATTTAGCTTTGTCAACAACTTAGCTGGTTTGAGCCAGAAAGGAGATATAATCTATTCAATGTTTTATGGTCCCCAGCACAGAACCATTGTGCTGGTCACTCCAAGTTCCTGCTGCCTTCATCACTCCTCCATTAGCCAGGGCTGGGAACTCTGTTCTTGGACAGCGGAGGCAACACTTCATATATCTCATCCTATCCTTGCTAAACATGCTCAATCACAGTAAGCTGATGTATTTCCCAGAGAAATACAGTATGTGGTTGAACAGGGAACGTTTTGTCCCTTCCATCCCTTGCTCTCAGGTTTTGCAACCCAGCTCCTCCTTCAGTGCTTTTGCAGGTCTGAAGCTTTCCCTCTGCCATTACTTCCATGCTGGAGCATCCCCTGTGATTTTATTCCAGGATTTATTTCATATTGGCAGAAAATATTTATACCAAAACACAAGAAATCTGATGTGTTGTGTGTCTAAGCACCTTAAGACTTATCTACAAGGCAAATGGGCTCATACAGTGTCATACTCTTATAAAGAAGTTATACATATGGAAATCCCTAGGCACTTTTGAAAAGTTCTCCCCTTTTCAGCCTCCTCTCACATCACCAAACTTCAGGCACAATTATGGTTAAGTTTGTTCATGTGCTACTTTGAGCCTTTTAAGGCTACAGAAATCCCCTGAAATATTTATGTGGCTCAAGTGTTACTCAGAACAATTAGTTCACTGTGTTTCCTCCCTAATCAACATTTTCAATAGGGGAAAACAGTTCACATTACAGAGATCTATAACCATGGAAATTTATGAGGCATACGTGTATTGGCAAAGAAAAAATAATCCTCTGAGGGTATTTCATCTGCCAGCATTACAGCAAGATGCAGTTGGCAGGGTGCAGAGTCAGAAACCTCTCAAAAATAACTTGATCCTCACACCAGGACTGTGAGGCACCCACAGACCCCAGATGCCCTTTTTGCCAGGCCAGGCTGTTTTCTGGCTATCCCAAGGCACAGGCCACCTCCCAGTCTCACTGCCTGACACTTCCTATGCATGTTTTTGACCCTACCAGTTTAATAACTCGAGTCTATTTCAAATAGATCACTCAGAAATAAATTAAACAAAAGGTTTGTGATTGAGACATCCTTAGGAACCTGCATCTATATCAATTAATGACAAAAAGATATACAATTTACTGAAATAATTTAAGATACAGAAAATGCTCTGCATCTGAAAGAGTGAAAAAATATTCCCACTTTCTGCTAAGCAACAAAGAAATGCTCTTGATCTCCATCAAAGGCTTCTACTGTTCTCTCCTGTCCCACAGTTTCCTACCTGCATCCTACTTCCCACATAATATATATATATATATGTGCTTAAAGATCAATGGCCCACTTAACAATTACAATTCTGTTTTTCTCCTTCCCTCCACTATATCTCCCAACACAATTTCCTGTATATGTCACCATAGTGTACACAAGTTTGTGCTTGTGATCCTGAGACCCTTCTCAGTGTCCTCATGCTCCAGCAGGAGGAGGCAAGTGCTGCTCCAACACCACTGTAAAACTAATGGTTACTTCTTGACCCTGAAGCTGAAATTGCCTTAATTTGTTTAATTAAGGTCTATAGGATAAGAGGTACATAAATATACACATTTCACAGACCTGGTTTTTCTTACATAACCAAACTATTGTAGGACAGAGAATACATAAGCAAACATACAGAACCAAACTACTTGGCAAAACAGAAAATGTTGCATTTTACCTTACAGGCCTGCTCAATCGTGGCAGCACAGCTAACCCCACTGCAGGCTGCTGCTTTGGAGAGATCTGGGTGACCCACTGCACTGACAGGTAGTCCCTGTCTGTGCAATCAAGCCCGTGATGCAGTCAGAGCACAGCTCACAGCCCCAGAGCTGCTCTGGGGACAGCAGCACCTCCATGAACACCCCCAACCCTCTGGCAAGTACACGCTGTACAAACCCCCCATCACATCCTCTCATAGGGCAGCCTGGAAACACCACTGATGATACACGTCAGACTTCCAGGAAAAACATTATTTTTAGTCTCAAAAATGCTTACAATAGGCAAGGTCCAGCAAGCCTACTGCAGGCAACACATTGTTTACAGCCAGCTAATGGGAACATGGACCCGTGGGGAGTTTGAGTGCTCTCCCTGATCATCATGTGTGCACAAACCAGTCTTTCCTGCTCCTCACACCCACCCTGTGCTCACAACCAGGCAATGGCAAGAGGAGTCATGTTGTGCTGCAGTGCCTGCAAAAGTGCAGCGCCAGCGCGGGCACGAGCGCCAGGCTCCGTGTGCCTGCTCACACAGCAACAAAGCCATTCACTGCACTGGGGCTTCCAGAGCACGGCCCCAGTGCTGTGCTGGAGTGCACACAACAGGACAGAGCTGTCCAGAACCACACATGCTGTTGCTGTTGTTTATGGCTACTGTGGCAGTGCTCAAAAGCCAGCACAGAGCAAAGTGAGGAACAGGCAATTCAGGCTTCTCAGGAGAGGTAAAAGTCAAGTGTTAGAGTTGAAAAAAAGCAGACAAATCCTGAGGCATGTATGTCCTTCAGGTATAAAACTAAAACTCTATACACAAGCACATGTTTAATAGAAAATTGTACTAAGGGTTGCATTAGAGCGGTCACTACCCCAAAGAACTATTTACTTCAACTGCAAAGACAGAGAGAATGGGGAACACAAGCAGAGCTAACACTGCACACAGGAACAGCAGTGAGTGCCTTTATGAAATACTGTGCTGATTCAATTTACCTGTTTAACCACGTGCTAATAGGGACATGACCTTATGAAAAAGGAACAAACCCGCTGCCAAGAGAGATCTGAGATCAGTACGGAAATAAAGACAGGAAAAGTGTAACAGTGCCTTTGTTATTTTCATCCAGAGCAGTGCTTTGTGTGAAACCTGGTGTTACACAGCTAAGAATCCTCAGGGTCTGCCTGCCTCAGGAAGAAGCCCTAAGCCCAGAACAAGTCAAAGAAGCCCTAAGCCCAGAACAAGTCAATGTCATGGCACTGGAAAACCAGATGCACACACATCTCCTGGGGGCCAGGAGATCCCAGACTGCACAGCCCTGCATCGTGGGGTACCAGAGAGTTCCTCCTCAGGGTCTGCACCAGGGAAGAGGCCACCCAGACACTAAAATGTTCAAGGACAAATTTGATTAGAAGCCCACACCCCAACTATAGCAGTCTAGTGAGTGTCCAGCAAAAGCACTTTTCTCCCCGTGGGGCTGTGATAAATGCTGAGACAGCTCTGCACTGGCTTTGTTTCTTACTGCATTCCTCGGGGAGGATTTTCAGATGATATTTGTCTACCTGAAAAGCCTGAGGGGTGGAAGGGTGGGAAGTGTGAGCATGTGAACCACTGATAGTGCAGACAGCAGTATGGTGCCACCATGACTCTGGGGTGCTGCTGACTAGATTCAGCCTGGTCTGGGTCCAGCAGTGAGTTTCTGTCCTGAAGTCCCTGCTGCTGTGGGTAAAAGACACTGCAGTGTATCACACACCCCCAGGGACAGAGACCTTTTCTGTCTAAACCTGGTACAGAAATACAGGAAAAAATAAATTGTAAAAAATAATGTATCAGAAGACAGTGGAACTGCACAAATATAGATGTATATTAAGATACTCTTTCTACTCTAGAACTTGTATTGTAAACATTGGTGAGAATAATTTTTAGGACTGACACAGTTCCCAATATAGGGAAAACCTGCCCTTCTGCATAGAGGATAAAGAATATGTTTATTCAGAAACTGACCCGTGTAAGATTCAAACACACTTTCTGTAACACCATAAAGCAGAAGATCAATATTCACTCTATTTACTATCTCTCCTACCAGTAAAATGAAAAACCCATCACTTGAAATAGCTTGAAATAACTTTAAGATCTCCTCCTACCAGTGTCCGTCACAAAGAGGCTCCATGAAAAAAGGCTATCACCACATTTCAAAATTCCCATTGCTAGATTTTCTCCACATATTGGAGGAAATAAAGTCACAGTCTTCAGAGCTGAGTAAATTTTGCCTTTCCTGGCTGCAGTCAGCAGAGCTCTTGGTCTGGACCTGCCAGTGCACAGAGAGGCACTGCCTTGCTGAGCTGGGTGAAAATCATGTATTTAATCACGTATTTACATTCCAGTAACAGGTATAAATTTGGTAAACAGGAAATTCTTTGACGTTGTTTTCTGGCAGTTTCATTTACCCTTTTAAGTAATTGTCAAGAAGCTGCAATCATGACCATGATTTCCTTTGATCAAGTAACTGATGTAACTGAAAACAAGAAAATGCCTTTGACTAGACTTCTGAAGTCATATCATGATGGGAAAGCCACCAGACAATAAGCACTGAGAAGGCAGGAGCTCATAAAACAGGATAGTCCATATTGCCAGAGGGCCTCCATCAGCGTGACTGGCTGTGCAATGTAAACAAACCAAACGTTAAACGAGCACTGACATACAAAGAAAATTCCTCCCCCACTGGACAGGCAAGATTAAATGTTTATTTCCTGGACACAGTCTACTCTTTGTCTGGACATTCTCTTAAATGGCAAGTGGCAAAGAATTTTAAACCTTGGGAAAAGCAGTGCTCCTGGAAAACTTTTTAGGTGCAGAGTTGTGTCTGAAGGAGCAGTGTGACCCTCCATGGCAGAGAATACACCATCCCTCCCACCCTGCCCAAAACCAGCACTGGGAGGACAAGGTGAACACCAGATGCTGAATTAGCTGCAAACCTCCTTGTCCCAACAGTCAAAGGTATAAACAGTCTTTTGGAAGCAGAGGTTCACACTCCAATTCCTAGAAATTTTATGTTCTTGTTTTGTTGTTAGTCACCAAGAGCTGCAACTGCAGCAGGCAGCTGTGTCTCCCCTGGCAGTCTGTCCTCCACCGTGGGACAAACACACCACTGCTGATGTGACCCCTGGCTGAGCAGGGCAGGGAGCCACGGCTGCAGCACCATCAATGCTCCATCCAGCCTGGCTTCCCACCCCAGCTTCCAGGCAGTCCCCAGCATTTCAGCACACGAGCTCCCACCCAGAGTAACACCAACACTCACTCTGCTTTTCTTCTGGGGATCAGCATTAGCTCTCAATGCTCTGCTGCTTCCCAAGTCATGTGCTGCTCATGAGGCAGGGCAAAGGACCAGCAGGGTTTAATATTCAAGAGAAACTACCAGGTCAAGGTTCTCCCTTTCCCTCGGCCCCGCACAAAGCGCTCAGTGATCAGATCAGGCACGGAGCCATGGGGGTGAGGAACACGGCCGTGCAATGGGGTGTGCACAGGCTTACTGGCTTTTTCCAGAAAAAGGTAATAGAGCCCTTCCTTGCAGCTGAAACCCCCCCAGGGATTTAACTGCAGGTTGTTTTGCTTTCTCTGTGCCTTCACCCCTCCACTATCTGATCACCTTTCACAGGGAGGCTGCAGCTCAAGCCCAGGTTTACCTTCCCAGATCCCACTGCTAGGCAAGAAATGTGGTCACAAGCCACCAAATTATTACTGTCCAAACAGCTTGACAAGTACCCAGAGGCCAAATTCATAATGGCTGTCCTTGAAACACCCTGTATTTAAACATCTGTTGAGACCTTGACCCTCTCACCAGCTCCTCCCTGCAGAAACACAGAATTCAAGGCAAGTGAAGCCTAACACACCATGGGTCAAAAAATTAATGTTCGTTTTCTTTACACTACTATTCACTTTCCAAATTGCATTAATAATGCAAGAACCTCAGTGCGAGCATCATTACGTCCAAGATAATCGTTATTTTAAAAGATTTCATAGGCTGCTTTGTTATATATATCTCTATTTGAAATCGACCCAATGAAAAAAGCTACTCTGCAAACCAACGGCAAATAAAGAGCCAGCAAAGCTCTGAAATCAATCATCAGGATTGCAGCATGGGAGCCGAAGCTGGTTAAGGGAAGCGGGGGGGTTTCCGGGCTGCCGAAGCCCCGGCCAGCAGTGCGAGGTCAGGCCCCGGGGCAGCACCCCCGCCCCGCGTACCCCCCGGCGCTGCAGCCAAGCCCGGGCAGATGCGATGGGGCTCGCGTGGTGTTTTACAGCTTCCCTTAGCGGGAGCAAACAACAGAAACACGCCTGTAGCGTACTCCACGTGCCCCAAAAACGACACCTAAGGGAGTGTCTTCCTGCACAAGGCAGAGACAGAGAGCGTCAGCTTGGTTCTTCTCCCGGCCGCCGCCAAGGCGGGGACGATGCTCCGAGCTGTCACCTCATGTCAGAGGGGATCCCATCGCGCTGTCTTCTGTCCCTTATTCTCTTTTTCTTTAGCAACTAGCTGAGGGGGGCAAAACCTTCCCACAAAGCGATCTCGCTTCTGCCCGTTTACAAAGCCCAAGAGGCATCTCGGAAGGGGGAGGCTGCGAGAGCGCCGGTGAGCGGGGCGAGCACAGCGCTGGCTCTCGGCACCCGCGGCTCCTCCTGGCAAGGCGGGCTGCAGCAGGCCGGCCGCAGGCACACAGGGCACGAAGAGCAGAACGGGCACAAAGACAAACCCTGCGAGCGCTGCCTGGCCGGCTGAGCCGCGCTCCCAGGGGCACAAGAGCAGCGCTGAGAGCGGCGAGCAGAGCTCGGCTCGGCCGCTTCCCCCGGGCGCAGCTCCCCGCAGCATCCGGCCCGCAGCCGGCAGCGGAACCCGGCCGCAATCAGTGCGGGAGTGCAGGAAATGAACGGCACCGATGGGTCCGCGGAATTGCCTCCAAAGTGAGGGAAAGACAGTATTCGACTGAGAGACGGGAGCAGAACAATTGCCTCTGCCCCGCTCTGAGAGAAAAGGCAAAGCGGTTGGTTCAGATGAACACTTTCTATTTTTCACTTTATCTGAACCGTGCTGGGGGAGGGACACATTATGCAAATTCAAATCACCTCTCCGCATCTCTCTCTACTGAGGTTCAGCTGTTTCTTTTTATTTGGTTCTCCACATCAACCTGTTGCAAAAAAACATGATTTGAGTTTTTAAAACTGCTGTGCAGAAAGAAAAACAAACATTTAAGTCCCTTTTTTTCCTCTTCAAAGACTGTCACCCTTCTGCTCTGCAGTGTGCTGTTCCCAGCCCACTGTCCCCAGGAGATGGCAGCTCCCAGCCGAAGGGAAGGGATGTGATCCCCACTCATCTCTTCCCTTGATGAGGTTTATACATTTCAAGCTCAATTCCTCTCCCTAGGGTCTGCCAGAAACCTTCCAGATGAGGGGCAGAGTAACCAACAACGCTCATCACCACCATGCAGAATATTTATCAACATAGACTTGAACAGTTACAATCTCACTCGATTTTGCTAATGATGATCCTCAGCAAACTTTTTCTAAGTTTCAAGCAGTTACTATCAATCCTTGACAAGTTTACTCCACATTCATTGACCCAAAAATGGTTCCCGACAGAAACCTGAGACAAAAACAGATGAAAAGGTGCAATCAGCAACACCTGAAGACACCTCAGCCACAATAAGAGGCCCCAGCTGCCTCACCTCACACCCTGCTCGAGGTGAAATAGAAGCAGGGGAAGGATTTCTTTACTTCTGCCACTGCCAGGCTTGACACCAAGAACAAGCTTGGCCACAGCCTGCTGTTCCTAGCACCTAGAAAGAACCTCACACACCACACTTCCTCCCAAGAACCACATTTTGTGTGGTGCATGAACAGGCTCTGGCAGTCTGTTGTAAGGGAGCTCTACTGCCAGTAGGAATGTTCATGTCCATGGTGGGTGTCATTCCTTCAGTGCATGTAGAGCCTGCATTCACCCCAAGGACAGCACTGCCCAAAAAGCAACAGCTCTAAGAGAAGACAGGAGCCAGCATCACTTGGCCTTATCTGGCTACTTCCAAATTACTTGCAGATAAATATTTCTGTGCTTACACATGTGGAAGTAAAGGAGGGGATGGTGCTGGTCGAAATATTTACAAGCAGGGGCAAACCAGAGTGGCAGAAGCTGAGGGCAGCAGGGGGGTTGCTGTGGGCAGAAGCAGGTGCCCAGCACACGGGGGACACAGCAGCAGCACCACACACTCGGCTGTGTCACCCGGGGGTGTCACACCCCACCCAGGGCCGTGGGACGAGCTCCTGCCTCAGCTCTGCCCCTGCAAAGGGCCACTTGTCAGAAACGTGTTTTCTCTCCTGTTACACCCCCACGTAGCATGTGAAAATAAACCCATTGTCAGGGAACAGGCTCATCTTTCCTACAGTTTCTTTGGCACACACAACTTTTTTTTTTTTTCTGTAAACACCCAAAGCCTTCACATAAGTTGGGGTTTTTTAACATTTTTGCTACATGTTAGTTAAGCTTCTTTAGATTTAATGAGCTACTAAGATGTGTTTGTGAAAGCCCAAGCCCTCTGCAGCTGCATTCACGGGCCTTGCTATCTCCCATTATTACTAATCAACAGAAGGAAAGAAATTACGTTTGCCAAACGTAAGATAATAGAAAGTAAAGGTTAAGAACACTAATCAAAAAAACTCTTTCAACTTCACCAAAAAAATAACAATTAGGAGGGTTACGTCAAAGAAGTCTGAAAGTTTTCCGAGACTCTCTAAGAAATCAAATCTAGCACCACAAAAGATTTTGCAAACATTTCTCAGAAGTAGCTCAGCAGTTCCAGCAAAAACAGCGTCAGAAAAGAACTTCAAATCCCGTCCTTGAAAGCCAAAGTCAGAGGCTTCTCTACACAGGCAAGAAGTGACATGCATACACATCCAACATGCAGAGAGATCACGAAATAAGGGTTTCTTTCCCCGTTTTTTGCTTTGCCCGTTTTCCTGAAGAGGAGTGCTGACTGTACGAGCGGCCAGTGCACGCTACAGCAACAGAGTCTTTAGCAAGGCTCCGAGTTCTGCAGTGCAACCCGTGCTGCGAGTCCTTTCTCTTCCTAGCGGGGGAAAGCTCTGCTCCAGCACGCTTTGTCTTGCTCGTCGCTTATAAAACCAGCGATTCTCAGAGTAACAATGTCACATCCGCAGTTCGCAACAACAACAAAAAAAAAAGGGGAAAAAAA
>VZRZ01011485.1:136476-156023 GCA_013398175.1 Climacteris rufus | reverse complement strand
GGGAGGGCCGCCCCGCCCCGCCCCGCCGGGGACACCTGGCCGGGCCGACAGCGCCGCGCCTCGCCCGGGCTGCCCCCAGCGCTGCCTGGCAGAGGAACTACACGAGAGAGCTGGAAATGGTGTTGAGGAAGGGGTGGCGTGGCCACAGAGCTCGGGTAAAACCAGGCGAAGTTACATGTGAAACTGGTAAATCTTACAGTCCTGGTAAATCTTACAGTCCTGGTAAATCTTACAGTCCTGGTAAATCTTCCCGAGTTCTGCGCTGAGGATGAGGAACGGGGCTGCGGTGTGCTCTGTGCCACCGTCACTGGGATGTGTTCGGCATCCCCTGCGGGAACCAGAGCTGTCACACAGGGCCTGCAGTGGCACAGCTGAGACCGCCAGGGCAGCAGTGACACCAGGCTCGCAGTTAATGGTCACTGACTTTGCTGGAACACAAAAATCACTGAAAGATCTTGGGGCAAAGTGCACCGTCTTCATCCAGCATCCAGTCACCAGAGTTTTAGCAATGCTTTCATTTGTGCACAATTTTCCCAGCTGATAATAACCTACAGTATTTTAGAAGATGGCTTTTCAAAGAGAACTTAGGAACTGAATTCATTATCGTTCTTTTCCACTTATAGATACCAGACAAAGAATTTCCTCATAATCATTACAAAGGTAAGGCTCATAGCAGACAGAAATATACGTGCTTTTAGCCAACCAGAATCACACAAGAAACTGCACTGCACAATTTGTGGTAAAAGTGCTGCAGACGGATTTTAGCATGGCTTTTTTTCCGTGAGGAAAAGCGAACAGAAGACCCATGACAGAGTGTGTTTGATCTGAGACAGGGCTTTTGGAAGAGGTCTCACAATATGCAGCAACCAGTTTCCTATGCCAACCACGTGGTTGTCTTCCAGAATATTTTACCTCTCCATCCATCTCTGTTCCACACAAGATCTTACCTCTTTCTAAGATACAGTTACAGGACTGACGACTTCTTTTGCTTAAAATATTAATTAAAGTTACAATTAAATATTTATTTCTGGAAATCTTTTCTCCTTTGTTTTGTGTGCCAAAACTGCTTTTTTCAAGGTGGAGGAGGACGAAGGGAAAGCACTACATAAGCAAGCACTGTTCAGGGCAGTCTCTCAAGTCACACAGCCTGGGATTACAGTTGTTCTTTCCTCGAAGGTTTGGCACTCCTGAGTCATCCCTCTTCCTTTCCCCTATCCCTCTTATTCCCCCAGCTACACAGTTAGGAAATGGGATTTTGCCTGCTGCTTTTTTTTTGCCAGCTGCTGGAGACAGGAGAGGTTTCCAGCTTCCCCCAGACTCCAGCTTGTCTCCCTTCCCTCCTCCTTTCTCTCAGTACAGTTACTAGCGATCAGTTAACCATTTCCAGCCCATGTGCCTACCTTGCTCCTTGTGTCCCTGGTGTGGGGTGGCCGGCAGCAGGGCAGCTCCTTCCCAGGGTGGGCAGGGCTGGGAATCTTCCCTAAGGCCAATCCTGCTGGGCTGGGCCAGCAAGGGGCACCTCACAGGCAGGAGGAGGGCAGGAGGTGCTCCAGAGCTCAGGGCTCTCCTGCCTCTCCTGCTGGATGATCCCCTGCTCACTCAGACACAGCTCTGGGCTCTCGCAGGGACTGAGCGCTCCCCTGGCAGTCCTGACAGGGAAAACAAAAAACAGAAGGATTTCTTGGTAGCATCGCATCATTATACCCCTTTTCATTCATTTAAAGTATTCACAGCGCAATTACTTACACAATTTGAGTCAAGGAAATGAGTGTGTAGGGGGAAAATGTATCAGGTAATGTGATTCATTAGTAATGGTGGGTGATACATGTCCCTGTGCAGCAGCAAGGATGAGGTGGCTTGAACAGCTCTTAAATAATTAGATGGGTGCTGCTTGTCAACATAGGGCAAATACTGCCCACCTCTATTGAAAAGGCATGAATTCGTCTAGGACACCTCCACACATCACAAATCCTGATTTCCAATTCTGGACTGGTTTTCAGAACTATTTAATCTAAAAGATATGGTTGGCACAAGCACAAAGAGTGTAGGCTGGACATGAATGAACTGTGCCTGGAGATTAGAAACAGGCCCTTAAAGATTAGAGCAATAAGATTGTAACAGAGAACAATAGGAGGAAAAATACCCTTAACTACTTGACTACGTGGCATATTAAGTATGCTTCAGTCCAGAGTGATCTATTGCACTTTATGTTCTCATGTCCAGTCCCAATGCTGACTGGAAATCCACCAGTGAGCCAACCCAAAAGAGTGGGATCTGCCTTTCACTTAAGGCTGTTTACTATATAATGGGATACACTCACTCTATTTTACCAGATCAAGTTTTTTCCTAACAGGCATCTGCCAAGTTGTTGTATGCTCTCACTGTCTTAATCATCTGTAATTTTGAATCATGCTTCAGATGAGATCTGTTCAGTTTGCAAAGCGTAGGAACTGAGGATGTCTTTGCTGTTCTCAGATAAATCATAGCAGCAAGAACCAGGGGAAAAAATGCTCATAAAGAAATTAATCTCCCTCTGTGGTTAGGGTTAAAACTCACTTAATGCTAACTACAGGTACAAATAACCTTGCAAATACTTTACAGAGATTCGAAATAATAAAAACAAAGCCCCAAATTGCCATATAATCATCAATAACACAGTGTACTAAAGGTAGCACTAACACAACCTCCCCAACAAGAACTTGGTCAAACATGTTTCCACCTTTCCCTCAGGGGAGGATTTAGCCCCCAAACTTAGTTATCAAATCCAGAGCACCCTT
Source organism: Climacteris rufus (assembly GCA_013398175.1). Classification (NCBI taxonomy): domain Eukaryota; kingdom Metazoa; phylum Chordata; class Aves; order Passeriformes; family Climacteridae; genus Climacteris; species Climacteris rufus. Next base: position 153,246 of record VZRZ01011485.1, on the reverse strand, counting down.
AATAGCAGGGTGAGAAACTAGTTCCTGAGCCTCACAGCCAAACTTGGGACACTATGTCATGGACAAGAAGTAGGTCAGCTCCAGGCTGTAATCACCTCCATTTTGTCATCCTGGAAGGTGCAGCAAGACCCTACCAAACAGGTATTGCTTAACTCTTAATCTGGCCAGTTGGCTATTTCTTTTGGCTAGTGAAACAGTGAGAGCTGGCATGAGCTTGCCTTGAGCAGGGATATCCACTTATGTTCCTTTTTCTTACACTAAAATAGTTCCAGGTTCTTTATTAGGAGTTAAGGGACTTCATACCAGTGCAGAAGTCATCAGTGAGTAGCTTGGCAGGAGGTACAATCCATCCAGTTGCTGCAGATTATTCTTTCTCTTGGCTGGCTTTTTTTCAGGTTCCACTCCTTCTAAAGAAAGATTATGTTTGTTGTGAGCAAAGGAATCTTTTAATGCGTTGAATCAGTCAGAAGCTACACAGCTACCAAAGATTTTAAGGTCAGTCAGGCTGTCTATTAGTTCTGATGCAGTCACCTAATACTCATCTCTCAAACCTGATTTTTCAGATCACTTGTCTTCACCGTCAAAAGGATTTTTTTTTTTTTACTTCAGGAATAATAACATACATGGATTGTGCCAAAGTAGAAACAAAGAAAAGTTGAGCTTTTCAGTGAGGTAAGTGCCAGGGAAACTGGGGCACCTTGAGACCATAAGTCTTGTCTTTTTGCTGTTTTTACTTCACATGCAATAGGCTTCCTTAAAATAACCCCAACCCATTCCAGCAGGAAAACATGACCTTAAAGAAGAAATGTATCTCTGTAATTCGCTTTTTATTTTGTAAATATTGGCTACCTGTCAGAAATAAAATACTGTCCCCTGCTCCCTCTTCAGCTGGCATCTTCTCCCCCTTCCACCTGTGGTTTGTGTTTACTCTCGACCATTCTCACCTGTTGCCTCACTGGCCGCTCTGCTTGCCCAGCTGCTCCCTGGAGACTCACATCCTTCAGCCTCTGCCCTCCCTGAAAGCTTCACCTGCACTTCCAATTGATCCCTGGCAAACCCAGCTCTGCATCCACGTCAGGCCTGTTTGCTCTGACCTTGCCCTCAGAAGTGAAGCAGCATCATTTCCATTCTTCACTGAGATCCACAGGTTTTGCATTATGCATGCTGGAGGGTCAGGCCAGGAACTGATAGGCAAAGGGCATTAACATTTGAAGACAAGATGCAGCAGCACAGCTGAAGTTTCCTTTCCAAGTACAGTGTGTTACCAAGAGGTTGATCTACAAGTGCAGTGCAAGGCACAAAGCAACCACAAGCACTGAGGAGTGGGGAACCTTCTCGTCTGAGTGTACACACTGTGCCTTGCTAGTACATAGCACTGAATGAGACAGCTACTTTTCAGAATAAAAAATATAAAAGCAGCTTCTCAACAAGCACGTTACTATGGCCTTCATGCAGGTTTCCAGCTTTGAAGTGGAGCAAAGATCAAATGGGCTCATATTTTACCAGTTCTGACAGATGTCATGATCAAAAATGGCAGCTTGTTAACCAGTCAGACTGCTGTGCCACTCTTGGACAAAAGGGCACATATATCATGTTGTGTTATCTGCAGGCATTTAAATATGTTTGTTTTACCACACACTGCATGATAATATTCATAATTCACAGTGATTAATAATGATGATAATGATCACATAATTCATAACGATGACATGCTGATAGCTAATTATAGGGGGGAAAAAAAAGAAAATGGAAGCTGTGCTCTGTCCAAATGAACACACAGCAAAATCCTTATTGTGAAGAAGAGCCTACAAAACAATCCTGTCCCACACGTGGGTGGGGTGGTTGTTCTGACCTGCCTGGAGAGCTGGCAGCTGCCTGGAGGGAAACCACCAACACCGAGTGGGGAACCAGCAGCATCCCCTGGATGTGTGGCAGCTGCAGCTGCCAGGAGCTAAACACACAGGCTGGAGATTTCCATGTTTCTTCTTCCCTCACTATCTGTCCATCTGCAGATTATGCACTGCTCTCCTCTTTTCCCAGTTCCATTCTGTTTAGATCCCAAACTGCACACAGAGGTCACATCTGTGCTTAAACTTCATATCCTGCAAAGAGCTCTGTTCATTATCAATTGATACTTTGCCATAACTGTGATTAAACTGGTGTAAATATATTTTCATCCCTTTTGGTAAAAGACTGGCTCTTAACCAATTGACTGGACAGATAGATTTTTTCCAAAACACTTGTAAATGCAACATCCTGCACAGCAAGAGAAAACTGTCAACAACTGGAATTTTTTTCTTGAAGAAAGGATAGAATAAAAATTCCCATGGGGCTAGAATTATTAAGTGAATGAAAACAGAGATGGAAAATAACACAATGGAAGGAGATCAGTACAAGGCTCCAATGTCCCAGCCTCTAGAAAGTTCTGTGCACTCTTGTATCCAGAAGTTTGGAGCAGAACCAGTCACAGTCATGCTATTTCCTGTGTTAGTGATCAGTGTCTCATATGGGTTAGAATATTTGTGTTTGTTTAATTTTGGGCAACGATCCCATCAGCATTTTCACTCCCACACCAGGGAGGGAGAAACGCATTCTCCCAGCTACATTTCTTAATGTATGATTACTTGTTTCAGTCTGTGAGACACAATCACAGGCACACTCTCTATCCTCTTTTTCTCTAAAAAACACTGGGTATTCAATCTCACGTGCACATTACCTCAAGCCTTCTGAAAACTGAAAAGGGCAACTTAGCTCTGGCAAAACAAGGGTGTTTTCACAGGCTGCCTGGCAAGCCTGCCACTCTTGAAAGCCTACCAGGTTTAAATATTTAATGATCAGACATGGCATTCATTGTCCTAATCAATTCTTTTTTTAGATACAAGTCTGAAGAGTCTCAGAAAGTGCAATCAGGCAGTGCTGGAGACCTGTAGAGCCTTTTCACACCAACCAGTCAATAGCTACACTTGCAAGAAAATGAGTAGGGGAGGCAGAATTCTCTGCCCAGTTCCATTAGAGGCACAATGAAGCCATAGAAGGGGCAGGTCGCCCTGAGATAAATTGGCTTTTACAAAGCCTTTTTAAAATGTCCTTCATGTTGGTGCCATTTCTAACATAGAATTAAATTAAATGGAAACTTTTACAAAGTTGAAATAAAGCAAATTGTTTCTTGGAAGGCAGTGGACAGATGTGAGCTCGTCACATGCAGGAGAACATCTCTGAGCTTACAGAGTTGGCGTGTGTGAACAGTGCAGTGGGTGCATGTGAAAATAGCCATGGCTTGGGTTCAGCCAGGCAGTGGGTTACACCACTTGTTTAGAACCCCATGAAGTACATGTGGGCTGATGGAATATATGAAATAAAGCTGACAGAAAGACAGAAAAGGGTGTCTGAAGTCATCCTTTGGAAAGAGCTGAGGTACTTTCAGACCAGTGCTCCTCATTCTCTGATTGGGGTTTGTAACCCTTCCTCCCTTCAGGAGCCAAATATTTATCCCATTCCTTTCTGCAAAACAATAGCCAGAGGGGGTTGGTGCTTTTCCCCTGTTTTAGCAGCTGAAGGGTCAGGACACTCAGGCTGAATGTGGGAGGGAAGCTCCAGCCAAGGCGATTCCTGGGGGAAGCAAGACTTCTGCAGTGCCTCTCCGCTGGTCTCTGTTGGCCCCCGTGTACAAGGCTCTCCTCATCCAGGAGATTGCCTTCATCAGTAGATGTACTGTACTTCCTTCACAACTGGATTAATAAACTTTGGACTATTCTGAGCAAGAAGAACTGCATTGACTGAGATCTTCAGGACTGAAGACCACATAGATCCACAAGATATACACATTGCACATGGAGGCTCAAATCAGTTCAGGTAGAAGAATGAACTAAACCCCACTTCCCCCATATCTTTGGTGAAGTGTGATATCTTTCATAACGGAGACTAATTCCAAGGAAATTATTTTGCTTTAACTGAAGGCAATAATAAAATGTCTATTGTCTCCCAATGAGATCCCAGCAGGGCATATAATGCATTCAGCACCTAGAGAAAAAAAGGTGTGAGGGTGGCAATGTTAACAGGTAACAGTGCTCTCTACCCTGGCATTTCTCTTACAGGCCCATGGACAGAAATTGAACTGTGAGAGTTCATTAGCACAGCCTTCCTTTGGGCCCAAGGTTTTATACCCTGCACTTGATGCTTAGATGATGATGCATCAGGAATACTCATGTCAAACAACAGAAATCAAAACTGGTTTGAAAGAGATTTAGTGAGAATTCTGGTTTGCAGGAAGGGGGGAATGATGTATGCAAGGAAAAAAATCTCTCCTTACAGAGCAACAGGATTGATCTGGCTTATTAAACCCACCCAGTAAACAGTGGTGCTGTTGTTTTTTTGACTGCAGCTTGTCCTTATGAAAGAAGCTTGTTTATGCTTTCCACAATGTTCACAGGTTCTTTTTATGGCATTTCATCTTTCTGTACTGCACAGCTGAATAGAGACTAGGTGAAAATGTAGCTGTGCTTTATTTCAAAGTGCTGTACAATAATAACTCTTGTGCAGTCCTTTGGGCTAAGTCCAGGACAGCCACAACTGATGGCATCTTGCAAAGAGATCAATAGGATGAGCTGATAAAAGTAAACATGCTTAAATGTGATTGTACAATTCTCAGAGAGTACTTTTATAGATCAGATGCCTGAGAAGAAACTCAGCAGTGTATTGGGATGGAAAATGCATGGGGACATTATCACTGATCCTCTTGCATAGCTGCATATTTCTCCGTTTAAACTGCTGCTGCATCCACCTCGGAGGAAATCCTTCAAACATACAAAGGGGGTCCCAATACAACAAATAATTTAATCCTGCAAGTCAGTTGAATGCACAGGTACTGCACTGAGTGGGTAGAGATGAGCTCATTCTGTATTTTATACTGACAGAAACATTCATGTAAGGTACAGAAAAACATAAACAATCCTTGATGCAAAGAATTCAGTGTACTATCTGCAAGTTTGTGTGCAAGATAAGACCAAATGCTGACAAAGAACTTGACAATTACAAAATGGAATAAAAAGTGTTCATCTAATTTTGAATCTTCATCAGGAGTTCAAATATCAGAAAAACTGCTCAAAAATGTGTGTGTGTGTGGAGGGAGTCAAGGACTAGTCAAATCCTCCATGCAGATTTGAAGGAGTAAGGCAGTAAATGTTGTATTAAGTCATCAAGCAAATAAGATTTAAGATGTTCAGGCAGTGCGTGTCCATCAGATGGATGTACATTGATCCTCCCTGCAGTCATTCCTGGGGGGGAGATCTACAGCAGCTGGGAGGGTGCTGCAGCTCTGCAGGAGCTGATCAGGTACTTGCAGTGCTGCCTGCACAGGTCGGCACTGCCCAAATCCCACGCTGTTGCTGTGACCTTGTTTGTGCAGAAGCTGCTGCAGCACCGTGAGCATCCCGCAGGGTTTGCAGCAGAGTGGGCTGGTTGCTGTTATCCTCAGCCCCATCAGCCATCCCTGCCATGGTGTTCTGTCGCAGTAATGACACGAAAGAAGGAGACAGAAACCTCTGGACAGTAAAGGAACAAACTCTGGGCTTCCCCGCCCATCTTTATTATGTGTGTCTTGTAATTCACTGTGTATTGGAGGAGACAAAGGCCTCGCCTCAATCACACTGGTCAAAGGAAATGTCCATCAAACTTCTGTGCCCGGGAGAAAGGAATGTAAATAAAAAGGTACCGTTCCAATAACATGACTGTGTTTACAGAGAATGTCTGAGAAACTAATTACAAAAGAATGATAACATCCAGAACTGCAGAAGTCAGGGCAACAGTGTTCCACAGCCCACATTTCCCAGCAGTGGCCTTGGCCCCATCACCAAGAGGAAATACTTCCCAGCCCCTTTGTTTGGAACAGAGGAAGCAAAGAGGAAATGCTCAGCTACCTTGCTCCCAGTCTTTGTCCGTCCATTTCACTGCTTCCTGCCTCTGTCTATTTTGGGAGAGAGCTGTTTAAGAAAAATTTCTTCTTCCAAAGTTCAGGTTTCGCTTACAGAGGCAAACTGAGCCTTCATTGTCTCGCTGGGTTCTCCCTCCTACCCTCAGGGTGGGGAAAGGGCAGCAGCAAAAGGAGGATTAAACCAGGAGAGCTCACAACATCTGCTTCTTTTACTTTTAGCCTTTCCTTCCTTTTCATTGAGAGCTGCTTCTCAGAGCACAGAGAAATGGTTCATGAATATTCCCTCTGCAGTGGCAGTCTGGGATCCTTTGACAATGGCAATTGGCCATGCAGGAGGGGTCAGTTTACTCTTTCAGCTGACAATTCCAGCTGTTTGATCCCATTAGTTATCTGAGGAAAGTCAACCCCTGGCTCTGTAGTTTTGAAAAAACAAAAAAAAACAACAAACCAAACCCACAAAGAATTTAATGCAGTCCAAAAATTTCGTTTTGTTTTCAGAAATTTGAAGGCATTATTGCAACATTAAAAAAAATAATTCCTATTTGTATGATAAATGTAAGGAGAGAAGGATTTTGTGTTTGTATCACACCAGTGCATGAAACAGGGAACGATTGGAAGCATAAGAGAAATGTTTGCACAAAGGTGGCAGCCTAAAAGTGGTTGAGGTTTCTGTCTATGATGAGCTTCAGTGGTGCAGAAATGTCACATTTTTGTTGGTTTTCTAGGGAATATGGAAAATTGTTTTGTACCAGCATCATGGCAGCTAACAAGGAAAAGGCGAAGATAAGGGTGCTCTGATCAGGGAATTTTCTATGCCTACTCTCCTTCCACCAGCCACATTTCCTCAAGATGAAACAAGTCCTTGGAAAATATTAAAATTCCCAGAAATGTTGTTTGAATTAAATTATATTTTTAAAAGGAAATCCACTGAACACTTCCTATGAGTTCATCAGGTCAGTTTGTACTTCATCCATGACTCTGGGTTTACAGCCACATTGTTGTGTTCATGTGTTTAATTTATTTCTGCTAATCTCTAATCACCTAATTATCTAATTATCCAGGTGGCAACAGTAATGCAGCACTGGTCTTTGTCTCTTTTTAAAATTTTCTCTTGTTGAAGACCAGAAAATTGTGTTTTTCCTTTAATCCACCACCTGCAGTCTCAAATTCCAGACCGATGGACTCAAATTTGCTGTATGAAGGATGATTTTATTAATCATATAAATCTTTATATGTGATGCAATACTTAACCCAGACACAAATGTTCCAGTGGACATGAGAGAAATAAAATCTCCAGACTGACTCAGAAAGAAATGCTCACTGAATTCATGCCATGAGCAATGAGGTGATTCCCCACTCTGATGGTAAATCAGCTGCAATTCCACCAACGCTATCACTGCACAGCCTCTGGCAATACCATCTCAGTAACAGGTTTAGACAGCTTTATTATTATTATTATTATTGTAGTTGTTGTTGTTGTTATTTTATTAACATCTTAAATGCTGCATCATGACAAAGGTGCTTTATGCCAAATGCAATGTTCCATGTAGTGCAATCTATATTTTCCAGTTCAGTCCATGTTTTGTTTAGAGCTGATTCAGAGTGAAATTGCTTTCAATTTTTCTCTTTGGCCAGGCAATAGAAAAAGCAGGCCTGCAGCCTCACCCCTGTGCAGCCACCAGGTATTGAATTGTTCAGGGATGACTTGCAGACTAACTTTTCTTTGGAAGAAATTGGTCAGTCTCAGATCTCCCTCTTGTTTGAAGACATTCACTATCTATGCATGTGAAAAAGAAAACAAAAACCCTCCCAAAAGATGTATTAATTATATTTTCAAGTTCATGATGATTTAGCCAGGTGCTTTCATAACAAAGGAAAACATGCTGACAAAACAGACTTGCAGATAAAGATATTTAAATTTGTTGGAGTTCAAATACCTCAGCAACATCTGGTCTTTAAAACAAGGAATCAGCAGAAGCATTGTATGGTTGTGGGTTGCAGCATTCACTCTCTTAATTTTCCTTACTCTGGTAGGGGTATGCAGTCTGTATCCTTTTCAGGATCTGTATCCTGGCTTTTCAGGCCATCAGGAGGGAGAGCTCAGCAGGAACGTCTGAGCAAGGGCCATGCTGAACACACAAGGCTCCTTCCCCTCACATTCCAGGCACAGCCTGGTGCAGCTTTTCCATCTTTTCAAGCTGCACACATTTCTCTGCACTTTAAACACTGTGCTGTCTCTCAAGCAGAAAATCTGTGGGCAGGCAGTTGTTTGGCACAGAGAGCAAAAGCGTCAGTGTGTTTTCTGTGGAGGAAAAGGACAGGGAGCACAGGAGCAATGGCCCTTTGACAAGGCAGCTTCACAGCTTTGATGTTTCCTCTCTCTTCTTTTCCCTTTCTGATTAACTGCGTGGCTCCTCTTTGCACAGAGCCCAGAAAATGCTCTTGCACTGGAGCAATCTTGGTATTTTGGGGCTTCTCATCTTGCCATGAATGTCTAGTCTATAGCAGTGTTCTTCAGTCTGTCTGCAGAGATACTGTGGACTACATGCTAATTTGGGGTGATGGAATATGGACTATTTGAGATACTATGGGCTATTTCTTAAGGCAACACAGTAAAAAAAAGATATTGTGAGTTAGTGCATGTCCACTGTCCCAGGGCCAAAAGCTCAGTGATCTCCCTCCCAGTCACAAGGAAGCTGCCAGGCCTGGATGTCTCAATTTCTACCAATGCTGACACAATTGTCAGGTCTTTTGTAGTCAGCATCACCCTAACAGGAAAACATTTACTCTGCAACTGTGGTCCCACTTTCCAAAAGATTTAAAATTCACAAGCAGATGGTGAATTTTGTTTAAAAAACATGACTGTCTTGTGGCTCCATTCTTGACTGAGAAACTGCTTATATTGGTTTTCCCTCAAGGGCCTCACTTACAGTAAACACAATTAGGGATAAAGACATTATCTATCGTAAATCATCATTAGAAACTGCCTTTTGCTTTTAGCTTTGCTTTGGGTGTAGTCTGCTCTAGACACAAGCCATCCCTCAGTCATTAGAATGCTGCAGCTCCACATCTTAAAACCCTTCTGAACTTGAAAGGAAGGACAGGATTGGATGCTGCAGACTCTAAATTACAGTATAATGACTTTATGCAAAAAATGCAGGAATATATTCTAAATCTGGTTCCAAATTTAAGCTGTAAAGGCTATACTAGTGCTGGCTGGCACACCAAGCTGGTTGAGAAGGGGGGCAGGATGCTGCTACAAGGTTCCCAGGAATGTGGAAATCCATCTCTGCACTTCCCTTCTGCATCAACCTTGGTTTTATGGTCCTGAAGAGTGACTGTGCCAGGAGTACATGTAAGAGGCTTAAATCAGCATTTCCTGGCTTTGTCCTGAAAATGACTTGTGTTCCCAGAAGATGTCAGCTGGACAGGGTACTGACAAACTATCCTTCCAGATCAGCTGGGAAGGACAGGATTTTCCACACTTTTGGTGTGTTTGAGCACATGCTGCTTTAGTTCCAGTAATTCCTGTGCAAAAGGCACGGGCCACAGCCACAGCTCCTGCCAACAGATCCTGTTACAGTCCCTCCAGATGGGAGAGAGAGAATCCCAGTCTGAACCCTCCAGCCCTGTGCTGCTCAGGGGTGTCTCCTCCCTCCCAGAACTCGTGGAATAGCCAGAACCATTCCAGAGCAGAGCAGGCAGCTGCTGGGTTCAGGCAGAACGTGACTGAGCAGCCCATACAAAAGCATTGATGAGGCAACTCTGGGTCTTTCTCTGCTGTCACTCACGTAATTGGGTTTTTGTCAACTGTGCTGATTAATGCTGTTACAACAATCCAGAGACAGGTTGCAAAGGCAGATGGGAAAGTGTCACAGCTGACAGACAGGAAAAAAAGAAAAGAAAAGAGGAGTATTTCTGAGCTTCTTAATGCACTGGCCTCTCTGACTGCTCCAGGAAACTCTGAAACCTTTTACCATAGCAGCACACAACCCACTGCAGAGCAAGACAAATACTTTCATTTCCTCTGCTGAGAAAATTCTGTATTTCATAGCAATGCCACTGACGGATCTATTAATAACTGATTTGACCATTTTCTGAGAAATAAATGAATTAGATACCAGGGACAGATGGGTCAGGGAAAAAGACTAGGTTCAGCCATGAAAGGTTTTATCATCTTTTAATTTCTTGCATAATGTCTTTGTTATGTTCCTAATCGATAGAGGCACCAAGAAACAGATGAGTTATAATACATTTCTCTGACTAGTAATTTTGCATGAGTTAATGAGAGACAGAGCAGTGCAAAGCATATCCAGAGGTACATAATCTAACTTACTCTTGTTTAATTATTACTTTTTGAGAAGAAACACTTCCCCTCCAAGCAGGCCTGCTCGAGAGAAGCATGCTGTGTTCAAATTAATCCACTCCCTGACCCGTCACTTGCACTTGTTCCTTATGGTCTGAAAGTGAAATCATTTGGTTGGGAGCACCAGTGTGTCTCTTGATCTTTCAGCACATAATCACTGGGCATCTTGCCTGACAAAATATCTTAGAAGCAAATGGAGCACTTCACGTACAGCACTGAAATCCTCCTAAAACCAGTGTCTAGTAAAATTCAGCTGACTCATGTCAGAGTTTCATGCTGAAAGAGTCCTCTGTATCTTCTTTTTCAGACTAACGTACACAAAACCACTTAAAAATTAAAAATGGCATTACAGAGCTTCAGACTTCAAAACTAAGCTTAACTGCTCAGCTGAAACACTCAGCTTGTGTTCCAGATACCCTGAGCTGGCACAAAGTCATCATCTGCTCTCCCCTAGTGCCTCTCACAACACTCACACAAACCAATTAGCTTTGGATGTGCTCTGCTGGTGTTGTCTCCATCTGCTGGGACCAACGTTTTAAGGACCTTCCACAAAAAGACCCCGAGGAGTTTAGAGCATGATAACTTTGACTTATTCTTTTGTCTTATCTTTTTCTTTCTGTACAGGCTCACACAGACAGCCAGGAAAATCCCCAGTTCCTGCACTTATTGGACTAACCAGCCTGGTCAGTTCTTCAGTGTGTCTAATTTCTGATCCTTGGGGGTGGTTTTCAGGTCTTTTCAATTATTTTACTATCACCAAATACAAAGATGTTTCATGGCTCTCTCAGTGGGTGGAACAGTTTGCCATCCAAGTGAAGGACACAGCAGCCCAGCCAGCTAGTACCAACAAGGGTGCCACAGAATACATGAAGAGTCATGCCAAACAAAAAACAAACAAACAAACAAACAAACCAACGCAAAAAATCTGGATCAGTCTGGTTTTCACTTGACCATGGTGATCACAACCAGCAGCCTCTCCAGGATACGTGGTTGGTTTTTCACAGGCCTGCAGAATAAGGACTGCATTAAAAAGGGTGGAATTTCAGCAGCTATATGGGACTGAAACCTGATATAGCAGAAAATGGCTTTAAAACACTCCACTGGGCAAAAGTGACTTGTAGGCCCAGAAGGAACATGCCCCAAGATATGGATGTGGTTTCACAGCCTGACAGGAGAGCATTAAGCAAGTTCTACAGCAGAGTAAGTACCTTACCAACCATCCTACTTACAGCTGATTGCAGGATAATTCCCTCCCTGATCTCCTGTACTACTTTTGCACACCTTTAACTCTCTACAAGTCCCTCTTGACATAGTTTCAGACACAGACTGACAAACATTTGCACATTGTTTCAGAGAATTGTTTCAGGCAGAAGAGTAAATTCCTCTGTGGTGACCTGTCCTGTCTGTTGTTTCCATCAAGAAAAGCACTGCATACAAAGGGGAAAGGATCATTTTAATCAATACAGGCTTGATACCTCAGCAGCTGCTCAAGGCTCAACAACAGGGTCATTCAGATACAAGAGGGCTCCACGAGCAAGTCCAAAAATAACTTTAAAGGTACCTAAATTGTAAGGAACAGGATTACATAGGACTTCAGGTTCTGCTCCCAACTTCAGGTACAGAAGAAAATCCCATTATCCTTTCCCCACACAGATCTTTGAATGGCCTACTTTGAACTCAGTGATGGAAAGGATTCTTGGCTTGTAAACTGTAATCTTCACGTGAGAGATGAGACACTGGATTAAAGACCTTGTGAGTGACCATTAATAGGCAATACTGTTTCTTGTTGTATTTTTGATGGAAGAGATGACAAAAGTTCTAGCAGATGGCTCTGGGTTTTTCATTACTTCTGTTTGGTTTTGTAATTCTCTAATATTATTAATTACTCTGTAAAATTACTTAGAAGCAGACATTTCGGGATATCAAATACAAATACATTTAAATCTGAGATTTCTAAAAGCGAGAAGCAGAGGGGGCAGAGGTGTCTTGGTCGTGCCAGTGCCAGAACGGGGAGCTCAGGAGCTCTGCAGGCTGCAGAGGGCAGCAGCCTGTAACCCAAACCCAGCAGGGTGAGCCTGCCCAGGACAAAGCCTTTGTGGGGTTGGCATCCCTACCCACACCACAAGCCCTTTGGTATCTGCAGTTCCGGTGTGATTTTTCCATTTTAGTACAATATTTATTCTACTGATTAATGTAACACTAATGTGCATTTTACCCTTTGATTTTCTGACTTTGCTTTGTACATATCATGGTCACAATCCCATACAATTGCAGTGCCATACTTCACTTGCATAAATACTCTTTGGCCAACACCACCTTCATCACACACCAGCCACACAGAAAACTGTTTTGTCCTTCCTGCAAGAACAGTTAGGGACAATGCTGTTGTCCCTAAGTGGAACCTCTTCTCTGGCAGATTTTTTTTTAAGTGCTCTGGAAGCTCAATCAAGGGAAACAGGGAATAGGACATGATGATCAACTATAAAAAAGGAATATATGTTCTCCTATACAATGCCATTTTCTACCTACCAAGCAGGTGAAGCAATCTTCCAAGAAAATTTCAACAAAGAAGTCTCAAGAACCCTTAGCATTTCCAGGTATTTGCTGACTGGGATTTGTATCTTTTGATCATGTCAGTAGTTCAGCCATAAACCTACCACAACTAACAGCAGTTGTGCTGAGCTCTTTCCATCCTTTCTCTCACAGAGAAATGATGCTCTCTTATAGAAATGATGCTCTAACAAGCTGTTTCTTTCAAGTGGGGAAATTGAAGAAAGGTCCAGGAGTTCAAGATTTAAATTTAATTCTCTTAGAAAGAAAAAGAAAAAAAATTTCAGATAATTTTTTTTGCTTTCAGAAGTGAAACCATTAGAATCATAGAGTATCTCAGGTTGGAAGAGACCTATAGGGTTCATCAAATCCAACTTCCTGCTCTTCACAGGATTACCTAAAATTAAATTTAGGTAAAAACAGACCTAAAAAAACAAACCCAAACCAAAACGGTCTATATATGCTCATAAGCTATGGGTGCTCAAAATTAACAAAGGGGTGAGTTTGTTAATTACTGTCCCAGTTAATGAGGGGACTCCAGAACCTCTGGGAGCCTCCCCCAGGCTGGAGCTGCAGCTCCTCCTTTACCTCGGACTCCTCCTGGCTCAGGCCCCTCTCAGGAGAGGGATCAGCAGTGGGAGTCTGTGTTTTTGTGCCTTTTGCATCCTTTGACCTTGTGGTACCAGACAGGAGTGCACTGACCCCTCTGTGTGTGGCAGGATTCCCTGGGGGAAACCACCTCTAAAATATTTTGATTCCACTTGCAAAGTGCAAAGTCAGCACACTCTTTGCAAAGGAACAGATAATTTTTGCCCATATCAACTATGTCCAGTCTCCTTTCCAGATTGTTAACTTTTATAATTAAAATAAAATAGAGTTCTAGGGACAACTGAAATCCTTAGATATTCTTCTGACTGCACCAAAGTGTGTCATTGGACAATAATTCAGGCATCTGACCACACACTGTTTCTTACATCAGAGACATCTCTGACTTGCCAGCCTGTGCTGGTGATCAGCTGTTTCCAGCATGTCAGTCCTCACCACTGAAGTTAATTACTTGGCTCTGGATAACGAGCTTCCCAAATGACCCTGAGGGCTGCTGGTCCACTCCTCTTCCTTCCCAGACCAGCACGATGACCTGTAAGGTGATTTTGTCGTGTGCATCATGTGGATGGCAACCCTGTTGATTCCCATTGTCTAGAAAAATCAGAAACCCCTTCAATTCAAGCAGAAAATTTTGCACCTCTTGGACATGCCAAGCACAGCCCAACTGTGTAATCACCAGTGTCAGCACCACAGTCACTGCAGCAGGACAGGCTTTGTACTCCCTGCATGAAATTTCACAATTCCCTATGTTTTTTCCAGTCTGTGAGTGCGATCCTTCAGGGTGCTGGCTGTAGCAGTTGCTAAGGTGTGATCATAAGCAGGAGCTGCAATTGCATTGCTGCAGCAGGGTTTCTGTGCCGTGGGTTTCCTGCTGTGCTCCACCACTGCAGGGCACGAAGGGCTCAGCAGGGACCTTGCAGCTCCCCTGCAGCTTTGCTGCCTCGCCCAAGCCAAACCGTGTGGGGCAGGCAGAAAGCACCAGCGCTTCTCTTGGTGGCAGGGATGTATTTGCAGGAGAGTAGAATTCGTTTTGAATGCAAGGACTTCTCACCTAACAGGACAGAGTTTCCTCTTGAAAACCATTAATAGCCAAGGCAGTCAGAACCAGCCAAAATTTTAAAAAATAAATAAATTTTGAGATGTATTCACTGACTTTTTCCATGTATTGTTTTAAAAAATGTGATTTTTCAAATACCAGTTTAAGACTGGATTTTTTCCAACACTCAAAATGAAAGAAAAGGAAAACAGTAAAATATTTTTCATAAAAGTATTCCTTGCAAACCAAGGGAACATTCACTCGTTTTCCTTTCATTCAATTATTAATTTTGAATAAAACTGTTACACTCTTTCTGCCTCACATCAGTGAGTAAGACTACATGGGTGTTAAAAACATCTTTCTGACACCAAGCTCAGAGCTTTTAGAACTGCTACATTAAAAGAAAAAAAAAAGAAGGCAAAGCCACGACTTTTGTGCTACTATCACAACTAAGCAATGGCTGGGGTCTCAGATCAGATGAGTTGCAGAGTGTACGGTCATTTTCAGATTCCTGCATGACGTGCTGCTGATTCTCTTTCTACATCTTATTTCAATAAGCAAATTACTACGAAAAGCCTATGTACAATTTGTCATATTGGAGATCATTTTTCATGTGGATGGCATTGCACAGAAGCGGGTTCTGCTTTGAGCTCTGTGCCACGTGTCACTCAAATATTTACTTTGCACATTAAAGCAACCCATCTCTAGATCTTATCTGAAGAGAATGATGTTTCATGTTTGAGTCACTCTTACCCTTCTTGTGTAATCAGTGTTCCAAGAAAATGCTGCATTCAGATAGCAAGCAGGACAGGCGAGTTCCCAGCCAACAGGAGCCATGCCCAGCTATAGTTAACTGGCATTTTCATTGGGAAAGGAATCTTTTCTCCTGCACAGTATTTATGGCACACAAAGGCAGGCATATTCACAGACACTGACATTTCTTGAATTACAAAACACTTCCAGCTCCAGATACCACTCACTGCAAACAAACACCTGCTGATGTAAACAGTGGGAGAATTGTGTGCACAAGGTCTCTGCTTTCTATAGCTGGAAAAATGGTTCAGATTTTTCTCCAAGTTTTCTTAGAAAAGGACCTTTATTCATTGTTAGTTTTCCAGCAGCAGAGAAGCTATATCAAAATAAGAGTTATCTGTAATAAGATCTCAATTCAACTTTATATTTGTCAGGCTTTAGCAGAGGTTTCAGTCTGCTGGACTAGACCTGAACACAACACAGCAAGAAAAAGACAATCACGCTTCAAAGAACATATGAACTATTTAAAAGGGAGCAAAGACAGAATTACATCTCAATCTCATCCACCTGCAAGTCAGGACCACAGCATGAGCAGGCTGTCTGAGGCTCCCCTGAAGTCAATGGAGAGCCATAAACATCTCCCTTGTGCTCCACTCCACCTTCACAAGCAGGTGAACAAGGGCTGGCCAGGAGGAGACCTGTCCTCACTGCTCTGCTGGCTGCTCTGTCCTGTCCTGGGCCAGGCTCCAAGCCTTCCAGAGCTTCCCCAGGGGCAGCTTTCCCTCCATGGGCCGTGTAGGATTTGATATCCAGCAGTGCTCTGGTTCCCCCAACAGCTCTGCAGAAATGCCCGGGTGAGAATTTACAGTCTCACACACAAAGATCCTTCTGATCCTAACTCCATAGTTACAACACCCACAGTCAGAACTAGGACTATCAACAACACACAGGAAAAAAACATAAAAATCTTGAATCCATTTTCCCCATCATATGAGAGCCTGTAATCAAAATCAGGAGAGAAGTCACCAATAATTGTGAATAGGTCCTATATTCAGCAAAAGGCAATTTTTTATGATGATAAGAAAAGCAATCATCACTTGATGGACTAATTTATAATGATTATTACACCCTGGTTTGTCTCTGATAGCATACATGGTATTAGAGGTCTGATACAATCTTTCTCCTTGCCAAGAACCGCGCTGTGTCTCCCAGAGCCATCGGTGTAATTAAGGTTGCAAAAGGAAGCCAGTGATGCGCTGTAAACTGAGGTGTGAAACCACTCAGTGCCCCCACAGGCTGCAGAACCACAGGGAGGCTGCCAGGGACCACAGCAGGGACAGCAGCACGTTTGGCAGGAGACAGGAGCATCCTGGCACCCCTCAGCTCACCTGGACCAAAGGCTGAGGGTGACAGAACCTGTGCACTCCCAGTGCCACCCAGAGCAGGGAACAGAGCTGGCACCTGCCCCTGTGCACTCCCAGTACCACCCGGAGCAGGGAACAGAGCTGGCACCTGCCCCTGTGCACTCCC
>VZRZ01011485.1:76402-127516 GCA_013398175.1 Climacteris rufus | reverse complement strand
TTTTTTTTTTTTTTTTTTTTTTATTTTGCCCTCCTTTCGGCAGGCGAGCTGCAGAGATGCCTGGGGAGAAGGTCCGTGGGGAAGTGCCCATGGTCATGTACGAGCCGTGCCAGGATCCCTACCGGCAGGAGCCCTCTGCGCCACAGCTCCACAGCCAGGAGGGTAAGCGGGGCCTGAACAGCATCCACTGGGGTGAGCGGGGCCTGAACAGCACCCACAGGGGACAGCAGGGCCTGAACAGCACCCACAGGGGACAGCAGGGCCTGAACAGCACCCACAGGGGACAGCAGGGCCTGAACAGCACCCACAGGGGTGAGCGGGGCCTGAACAGCACCCACAGGGGTAAACGGGGCCTGGGAGCAGCACCCACAAGGGTGAGCAGGGCCTGGGAGCAGCACTCACGGGGCCTTTGGCCGGCTGAGCCAGGACGCGATGGGTTAGAAAGTGTCAGTGCCAGAACATAAATCCCAGGGCTGGGGTAGGTCAGCTGGGAGGATCTCCTCACAGAAACATCATTGAAATGGCAGCAAATGTTTTTGTTGGTTTAGTTAATAATTTTTTTCCAACAACATATGGTTTTTTGGAGAAGGGCTTGCAGCTGTATCTCTACAATAATTTCATATTCCTAAGGAGCAAATGCTCAGCCAGCAAACTTTGTACATGGATGGGCTATGTCCTGCTTAAATGATCATCTGGTTTTCCAGAGGACTGGCCTTTTCCCAAACACTCCTTCTGCCCAGAGCTGCCCTCCCTAGGTGAGCTCTGCAGCCAGACTCCCACCGGGATGAACATCCCTTCACCTCCCCACGGGTGCAGTGCTGACAATTGAGCTCAGAGGCTGTGAGTGGGTGCCAAGAGCTGCTGCTCTGCTGGGCTTTTCCCCCTGACAGCAGGCACTGCCCTCACACCCACACGAGGACCTCACCACGCTCTCCTGTCTTCTGCCTGTCCAAGCCCATGCTCACTGAAAGACACGCTGAGATCTCAGTGATTGTAGCTTTGTCACCTTCCTGCTGCTGAGGAAATTGACATTTACTGGACAGGACCAGAGAAAAAAACAGAGTGGGAGATGAGGTAGTGACTAATAAGGCCCCATGCGTCCGTCGTGGCCCTCTAAACCTGACTCATTTTCAGAGCATTTTACTCTGATCAGCTCTCTCTGTCAATATTTTTGTCTTCAAAGATCTCTCTGGCCTCTTCCTAAACTCAGCAGAGCTTGCAAGAGACTGGGGAGAAGGAGTCTCACTTGTGACTCAACCAAGGGACAGGCACTGCACACATCTCACACTGGGCTGCAGGGTCTGGTCCTTGTGCAGGAAGCAGATCCTTCACAAAACCACAGACTGGTAAATCACTGTGCTAAGCACATTCCTTTTCTAGATCAGAAGGAAATTCTTTAGGTTTTAACTTTTTTACAGTGCTTTTTCTAGAAAAAGCCCTAAAAAACCAAACAAGCACACAAATCAAACAGAAACCCCCCAAAGCCAAAAACTAAACATCACCCCTCCACCACAAAAGCCAAATGCCATTGCAAATCTCTACCACTTCTGGCAAGCCATTCACAAAAATATTGCCAACATTTTCTTCAACTTTGCCCCTGTGTTTTGTCTCACTCTGGAAAATTCCAGTTTTGTATCTCATCTGGTGTCCCTGTGGGCTTATGCCCTGGTTGGACTCACATTGTTTCTGAAAGCTCAGTGGCACAGGCTGGACTCTCAGCTCAGAGCTGCTCTGCCTGGGGATGAGGGTTTCTCCAAAGCTCTCCAGGCTTGACCAACCAAGATTTCTCACAGGGACTGTCCTCCTGTTCCAGACCAGTCCTGTAGTTTGGCACCACATCCATGCTAGCTGGCTGCAAAGCTTTTTACATGAATTGATTTTGAATGCATTCATTGATGTATTTTTTTTTTTATACAGTCATTTATTTCACCTCAGGTAGGCTGATTGCATTCTTAATTTGAAAGATTAGTAAAAGAACTGAAAAAGCTTGAGATGTCATCAACAATCAATGTCTTAGTCACCAGTTTCCCTTCTCCCAAAACAAAAGGACAAAGATCTTTAACATTTTTTCTAGAACAAAGAGTGTGATGAAATAACTTGGTTGAAAGCTGAGGGTTGACAAAGTTTAAACTTGAAAAAAGGCTCTAAATACTCACAGTAAGGGTAGCTGTCTCTGAACTTAGAGGTACTGTGGATCCTTTACCAGTGGAATCCTTAAATTAAGACTATCATTCCAGTGTTATGCTAGAATAGGCAGTTGCTGCCTTTGTGCTGAAAAAATGATTTGGTTTACCAGCTTATGTCATACAGAAAGTGAGACCAGCCAGTCACTGCAGGCTCTTTTGGCCTTAAAAATGCACAAATCAGTTCAGTGCTTTCTCCCTGTGCTGTACTTTGTACTCCCTGCGAGCTCCCTCCCGTGCACCTTCATGTCACAGTCCCCACGGGGGTGTTGGGAGCCAGAAGCTGTTTGCACTCTTACATTTTGCCCTGTTTTTCTTGGCACAGGGGCCTATGAGTATCCTTCTCCCCCACCCTACTCCTACCGAGAAACCACCACCATCGAGCAGCCAGGTAAGCCCAGGGCTGTGCTCCTGACAGCGTTCTGTGCTAACAAAACTGAAAGGGTTTTAGCTTTAAAATCAACAGAGGGGATGGGAGTTTTCTGTCCCAATCACAATCCAAGAAGCTGGAAATTTTCCCTAGAAACGTTGGAAGATAAACTAAGGGACTTAGAGTTGGTTTTCCAGCGTTAGCCAAACTACACAAGTACCCATTAAAAACAAAACAGCCAGCAGCCAGGGCTTTCAGAACAAGTCCTTTTTAAGTCCAGTGTTCCTGTTCTAGTCACCTTCATGGAAATGGAGAAGCTCAAAGGAGAAGCTGATGAAAGACTTCAAAAAACAGTCAATAACATCTCATACAGGAGGAAAGGAGACATATATATTTTTAAATATCCCTAAAACCAGAAGGCAATTGACCTCAGACATGCTCTAACAGATACCTTCCCACTCCTCAAGTTTTGCCTCAGGCTACAGTGTGAAGTTCATCCCTAAATTTGTTTTAGGATCCTTAAAATGGTATTTTTTTACTGAAAACGTTTCTGAAAAAATATCCTTCATGTGCCTACAAGGGGTATGACAGTCAAGCCTAGACTGAAAAAAACATGAGCTAGAGACTAACTGGGGACAGCACCAGCACCTGACTGATGGCATTTGTATGTTACAGTGACTGCTTTGATGAGTTTCTTGTAACTACTGAGAAGTTGATCCAGAAAGTTCCTCTATATCCTTCAAATCTCTTCTTCAGGGAGAACCTGCATTTTCATATTGCTTTAAATAACAGAGGATGAACTCTCAATGTCAGAGTACATCCACCAGTGGGTGGTGGGGCCTGGCTGGCTCTGGGGATTATCCCATAGACAATTCCCTGTAGGTGTCCTTATCCAAGTGAATACTGGCTGCTTTTAGAAGCAGCATATCAGGATATACAGCCAAGTCCAGTGGTTCTCAGGAATACACCTGAAATCAACAAGAACAACATGGGTGCCACGTTAAGAACCCACATTCTCCCAATGAAGGCTTTATAGCCTGTAAAATATCTCCTGTGCTTCTCATTTTGCTGTTCTCATCTCCTCTCGAATCAGTTTATTTGGTGTCCCAGCCTCCAATCATCGTGGCAGGGATCTTCTCCAGCAAACCAACATCCACAATCTGTCCTTCCTGCCGCCAGCACATCACCACCCAGGTCACCTACAGACTGGGCAAGCTGTCCTACCTCCTGTGCACCAGCCTGTGCATGGTTGGGTAAGTTGTCATGGACACTTTGCAGATTCAGCATAGCAGAAGGTTAAAAATGAGTAATTAAAAATCAAAGTTCTAGCTAGTGCTTTTACAGACAGTTTGCCCTTCTCTACATGATAAGAAGCCATCCTGTCCTTTCTAGATACAGTCATCATGGCTACAGGGGATGCAAACTTGCTAAATTTAACCCAGTATGTTTCACTTCTCATAAGACAAGCAGAAATTAGTACAACGTTGTCTACTTCCCTTCTGTAATTTAGAATCAGGCTCAGAAACAGACTCATGCATAAGATGTCAGAAGCGAAGATTAATTTTTGGGAAGATACTTTAAGCATTAATAGACTTGGGAAAGAAGTGGATTCACGCAATGAAAAGGCAGGGAAAAATCACAGATGTGGCCAGCAGAAAGAAAAGCCAGTAAATCATTCCATGCATGTCCATCTCCCCTTTGGCTGCAGGTGCTGCTTCGGATGCTGCTTCGTGCCTCTCTTTGTGAAGGTCTTCAAGGACGCAGATCATTACTGCCCATACTGCCAATTCCACATCTATAGGTACAAAAGACTATAGAAACAAAGTTTATGCAACCAGATGATGTAAAGCCTTAATTTCCTAACAGTGTAAGATTCTGCACATAACACTACTGCTAGGAAACCCCAGGAGTATGCTTAGGCTTTGCAGCTCCCTTGCTGGTGAACCCACATGGTAAACTCATCTACCATCACGTGGCTGGACTAACTTTAAAACAAAAAGCAGTTGAGGACTAACTTGCAGTGTCACTTCATTTATGCTCTGCTTGATTCGCTGCCCTGAGCTGTGACGTTTCCAGCTGCTGAGTACTTCAGCTCCTCTCACATCTCCCACCCAGCTGGGACACAGACTCCTCTGGACCTTCAACCCACCAGTAACTGAGGTTTGGACGTGGATGTTTTAGAGAAGCATTCACCTTCTCTGCACTGAACTCACTGGTCGGGATTTCATTTCTCTCTGCTCTTCCTCCTACGGGACCTACCCCTGCAGGGCTGTGGGTGGTACAGCGTAGCTGATTATTTATTAACAAAACACTAAGTTATGAGACTGTCTCTACTCTGTTATAGATAAGAAAATAGACCTGTTATTGTTCACAACACTGGCAAAACCTCTGCTGCCTGCATTGCTTCCATGACCCCTTGCACCCAGAGCAGGGACGCAGGTCACTGGGACACCCCCTTTACATCAACGAGCTACAATCCAAAAGGCAAACATATAAAGAAGAATCAGCAAACACAGCTTGAAAAGTCACCACAACCACAACACAAGGCCCTTATTTTACCTCTTGGCCTTCTCACTGCATTGCATCATCTCCCAAACCAGGACTTAATAGCTTTTACCTTTACAGACAACTTTATAGTCCTTGTCCAAAGTTACCTATCTTGTGAAATCAGGTATCTGCAACTACGTGCCCAGGAGGTGCCCAGACCCTTCTCAACACTGACAGCAGCAGCAGCTGCTGCAGCTTATTGCTGGCTGGAAAAATAAAGAGAAGAAGAGAAGAACCCCCTGAATTTCCAGGTTTTAACATCATAAACACTTCCATGCTGTCACCCTGATTGCTGAGGGCAGCTGGGATGTGTGGCAGCCACACAGGGCTGCTCCCCGACCCTGCTCTGGGCACGGGGACCGCAAAGAACTCCCAAACCTCCTCAGCCAGACCCTGGCCCGGCGGTGTGACCGGGTCCCCGGCACGGCCGGTGGTCACTCCCTGACCGCGGCCTCTGCTCCCTGCGGGCTCCGGGCACGGAGGGACAGGGACACCGGGCAGGGACAGGGACACCGGGCAGGGACACTGGGCAGGGACATGGAGGGGCAGGGACACCGGGCAGGGACAGGGACACCGGGGAAGGACAGGGACACGGGCAGGGGCCGGGGCGACGGGNGAAGGGACAGGGACACCCGGCAGGGACAGGGACACTGGGGAGGGACAGGGACACCGGGCAGGGACAGGGACACCGGGGAAGGACAGGGACACCGGGCAGGGACAGGGACATCGGGGAAGGACAGGGACACCGGGCAGGGACAGGGACATCACCGGCTCCCCGGCGGCTGGCACTGCCACACAGCGAGGGCAGGGCGCGGCTCTCTGTGGGTTTGAAGGCGGCTGTAGGAAGGAGCTCCGGGACTGGCACTGCCCACCGGCCCTGCCATCCTGGGTCACTCATCACTGCCCGCATCACAAGCTGCCTCTGCTGAGCCGGTCCCACGTTTTAAATGGACAAACTGCCCATTGAGCTCGTCCCACACGTCAGCTAAACGAGGGTGGGCAAATGGACTTCGAACTTCAACAAGTACAGAACTGCAGCCTTTAGGCTACAGAAACTCCTCAGACTGTGAGATGTGAAGAAATGTAATCAAGGTAAGTAAAAACTGCTAAACAACTGTTCTCCTGGCCCTCCGTGAAACCCAGAGCCAACACCCTCCAGACTTCCCAACCCAGGCCATTTCCAGAGCAGCTGCCCTTCACTCCATACCAAGGTCAGTGGCACTCCCTCCTCTGGTCATCCAAACTACTGTGACCTAACAGAATACAACACAAGGATTACTTCACAGATGGCAGCCCAACAGGTTTTGTACCAATTGGATGTTTTAAGATGTTACAATTTTTCTCCCTTTTAAAATCTGCCCATGAATCCACAAGCTTTGCTGGTTAGTGGTAAATAATGCACCAAGTCAGTAACATTCAACAGGAAAGGTGCAAAATCCAAACCCACATGAATATATACATAACAAAGAAATTATATATATATAAAGATATATGACTTATGATGTGCAGGAAGTATTGAACAGAAGTAGTTAGGACATTTTTACACCACTATTTACAGGTACAATACTTTACATAAGTATTTAATAAAAATAAAGGCTTCCAGCCATAGCCTAGAGGGTAGCAAATTTAATTTCCTGCTGTGCTTGGTATACAGCATCACTTCACCATCACCTGGGACAGACATCAAGTTCAACACAGATTTGAAGCCAGATTTGGACTTGTCACATGTGAACATTTCCCCCTTTTTCTGACCCTATAGACCAGACAGGTTGATCAGCCAGTAATAAATGACACTCACTGCTCACACACCAAACACTGACACTCTCCACCTCGATATTAAAATGTTTGAGTTCCTTTGAGAAGACACAAGGGCTCAAAACGTTGAAACTGACACACAAGTCAGCATTTACATTCTGGCCAGCTCACCTTACTTAGTGACTATGAACGTCACTCTTGACGCACATTTGGCTGAATACTGCGAAATTTATCTACTCGATTCTAACCCAAATCCCCGACTTCTGAGTGACCCATGAGCTGTAACTCCCCCTGCTCTCTAAAATGACAGGACACGAGCCCAGTGCAGTGTTGATCCCAGGCTATTTTATTTACAGTATATACAGTTCCTACAGAAAGCGGTTTCTCACAGGACATCAGACAGCAGCCCCGGCGCACTCCCATGCGGGCGCTGCCGCAGCCAGCGCAGCACCGCGGGTCCGAGCTGCGGGCCCGGGGAGGCGGCAGGGAAGCAGCCAGGGAGGCTCGGAGGTGGCTCGGAGGCGGCTGGGAGGCAGCAGGAGGCAGGGCCGCTGGCACGGAGCTCCGGAGGGGCAGCAGCTGAGGTAGATGGGGCTGCGGGACGCACTCGCTCCGCTCTCGGCCGGGCCCGGGGCGGCTGTGCCAGCCCGGCGGTGACGCTGTCGCTGTCGGAGCGCGGGCACTCTCCCGGCAGCAGCTTTGCCACTGCTGTAGCTGCTCGGGTGGCACACAAAGCTCTGGGCTCCTTGAGGACACAAGGCACTATGGAAACCTACAGGAACAACGCTCGCTATTTTCGTAGGGAGAATTCCGACGGGCCACTGACAACGCGTTGCTCTGATGCTGTGTACCATAAAATTACATCCTTATTGCTTAACACTTATATTTCCATTACCTTAATCTAATGCATTCACTGTCTATTACCCAGATAATTCCAAAATCTGAATAAGGAAATGGAAAGCATGGCAATTTTGAAGACTGTATTATTGTAAATGTCTTAAAATGAACTAAACAAACATACTGCACCTGAGAAACCCTCCTGTCTTCCTCTTCTCTTCATAGGTGTGTTTCCACACTTGAATAACAAGTTATTTGTGTTCCAAAATTTTTTTTCATAAAATCCTTCAGTCATTGAAAACTGCATATGGAATGCCTCAAAGTATCAACTTCACCAAACTAGTGTGGGAATAGCACAAATACTGAAGCACATAAAATCTAGTAATCTAAAAACCAAAAGGCACCCAAAATCTACTTTGTTAGTGGCATTTTCTTCTGAAATAGGAAGGATGGTGTTTCTTAAGATATTCACTAAAAGCTGCCAACATCCTATAAATTAATGTGAAAACTCGGTGACATTCAGATACAAGCTCAATTTTATATCAGTCAATATAATACTAAATTCACAAAACATAATCAGGGCTTCCTACTGCTGACCAGAGCTTCTGGTTTCACAGAAACAGCTTGAAAACAAACTGACATTTACTGAAAGCCTGCAGAGACAGGGAAGCAGCTGGTAAAAGCACCACCTGGACGGTGCAATTCTCACCAGGCTGATGGAAATGCAAACCAAAGGAAAGCTTTGTCCACTTAAGGCATGCCAGTTAAGCTCTTCCCTCTACTGCTAATCTACACACTCACACAACAAAAAAAAGTAAACAACTAGTTTGCTTTGGCTGGAAATAAGAGACAGTTAAAAGCCATGAAAGATACAAACTAAAAAGAAAATCAAACATACCTAGAACCTGCAATTTCTGTTTTGGTTATGAATACAGGGAACACAGTACAGAGGGAATCTATCACTCTATGAAAGAGACCTTACCTTTAGAGACTCCAGATCACTTTACACCATTTATAATATTAGACTCGAGAATCTGGACCACAACATTTTGTACAGGCAGGCAGAGTCCAGTCTACCACAAAGACTCTTACTACAAGCTTTACAAACAAATTAGTAAAATAATTTTTTCATTTGTCTTATTTGTACATGGCTCCTTCCTGGAAAACTTTTTATTTGTTTAGCTCAAATGTGACTAGTTAGGAGGTAAAAAAAAACACAAACCCCAAAAAAAACCTCCAAACCCAAAAACTATTAAACAGAAAACCCCACAAAGTTTCCCCAAAACAATCAATGAGGATTATACAATTGTCAACACTTCAGGAGAAAAAACACACCTTTACCAAAATCTCATTAATGAAAACGTTTCCCAAAACTCTATTTCCAAGGAGAGGAGAAATCTTCTTCAATGTCCATGTCATCACTCATCGAAAAAATTTTATAGAAAATTTTATTCAACATACAACATTTTCCAGCAAAAAAAGGCAATATACAGGAAGAGGAGTTGTACACTGCGGCTACAGAAACAAAATAAAATACTGGAAAAGAATGTAAAATTAAGTGTGAATTGCTGATTCTATCTTTACTGCACTCAAAACTAGACACGCGGCTGGCATTAGCTCCAAAGAAAAGGAAGCAGTCTGGGGACTGAAATAAAACTACACACAATGAATATCAACATCAGTGAAATTCACTTGCAGACTCACCCAATAAAATTAACCTCCAAGTGTTAAATTGTACATGTTCATTCATTAAATATACAATTTCTTTTTTCGTTTTTTTTTCTTCTTTTTTCTTTTTTTTTCCTCCTTTTTTATACAAAGTCAACAGCTTACTAAACACTAGTGAGCATGCCCTCTGTGCTAAAAGGCTAGTTCTTGTGTTTTCCCCATCTCTTCCCATGGTAACTAAATTAATGATATTTATAATCTTTTCACTTGCTTTTGCCAACTTTTGAGTGTCATTCTATTTGCCAGAAGATGGCATAATAAATCGCAACGGTATTTCTCAGTGGTTGGAAATTTAATAAAAAGACCCAAATATCTCTTTTTAGGACTCAGGGCATCCACTTGGCAAAATGGGATGCAAAGTATTGACTAAATTAAACGAAAACTAGTTTATTAAAAAAGATTCTATGAAGCTGGAGGAGACAAAAATCCCGAATAAGTGCCAACAATGTACACAATGAAGTAGAGATTGCTATTTATTGATGATGTGAGTTTTTCTTTTGCATTTACAAATGCACAAAAATGTCATTTAAAGTATAACTGAAGGAAATAAATCTGATGTGAGTCTAAACATAAGACTTACTAGCTGCAGTGATGGTGAACACCACACGGGAAGGGCAGCCAGTCAGCTTATGCCATCTATAAACGTACTACAGACAAATAATTTTGCCAATGTCAACTGTTCTACTAAACTCTTCCCTCATTATGCTGACAATTGCCTTGCATTACGTTTACCATAAAATAACTCTCATTGGCATCCAAGCTTTTATAAAAACACCTTCATTTTGCTCAAAAAGGGCAGTCAATAGATACAGAGAAGCCAAACTGAACAGCCTCAACAAAATAAAATTAACATCAGCAGCAAATCCTCTTGCTGAAGACTTCAGATATAGTGCACGTGTACCAAAGTTCTACAGTTGTTAAAAAGGTGCACACACACACTTATTTTTGTCCCTTGCCTTGACAATCTGGTTAAGTAAGTCAGTTATGGATTTTAATAGCTTTTTCAAGGTAAGTGTAGCGACTTCTCTTTGGGGCTTTATTGAAATGGTCAAGCCCTAGCCATGGCCTTGGATGAGACATGTTGCCTAGAAAAGAAAAGAGAAAAAAATAATGAGGTTTTGAGACTAAACTGGAGTGTTTCCATTACACAAACTACTCCTGCATGCCCTATCCACAGTTTGCTGGGAATTACAGGGGAGGGAAGAAGACTCCAGAGCATCCCCATGGCCCCACAGCCAGTGGTGCTTTCCTTCCAACAGTGCATTCCACAGCTCCTTCTGCATCAGGTACCTGGATTTTCTCTTCTTCAGTCACTTACAGGAGTTTCCAGCAGTGAAGGGTGTGCTAAAGCAAGAAAACTACTGCTATAACTTATGGCCAAGGCACACCCAAGTACCAAGCCTGTTTCAAACAGGGAGGAATCCATCATCCAAATGTGACACCCTACAGTGTTCGTCATTTTCCTACCACCTCGTTCAAGTGGGAACAATTGTTAAATTCAGGTAAATTAAAATAATGTCAATTAAGAATTCATTAAACCGACCCTCCCCTTTATTTTCTGAGAAAAAAAATAGTCATATTTAGATTGCAAAGAAAACATACATATTTTGTCACTTGCTCAACCCAGTATTATTTATTCTACTGCCAGTTTTCCTGAAAAACCACAGTCCACATACTTCTTGTAAATGGGAGAAACTCTCTTTTAAGATGTCCTGAATGTAGAGCATCAAATGTTCTTTGAAGTGAAATGATAAAGGCAGAAACTAAAGAGGCCCCCAGCAAGGAAAGCACATTCCTACATTCAAAGCCATCAACTGCAACCACTAAAGCATAAAACATGTGACCTTGTTGGTTGCCTACATCTGCATTTTGTGATAGATTTTCTTCAACCAAAATGATTTTGTTTATTTGTTTGACATAATGGTCAATGTCAAATTAAGAGAGAACTGCCAGTGTTACTGAGATCATTTGAATGTTTTTAAAGACAGAAATTAAGTCCTACATGGTTGGTGCCAGCACCATCGTTGCTGTAGTGAACCTTGGCAAAAGCAGAGGGGCACTACTGACATCAGCTGTGCCAATCACACTGGAGAATGCCAAGGCTTTGGTTCCATCAGTCCAGCATGTGTTAAAATCTGGCATTTGTAGAAATTAATTCTATCAAAGCGTATTACATCAAAGGGGCAAATTCTGTGAACCCTCACATTAAAACCTTTTACTCTCACATTCCCTACAATTCCTAAAACAGTTCAAATCCTCACTTTCTGACATGTTCTGTAGTTTTGACCTGGTTACCTGGTTAGTTTTTCAAGCTGTTTTGGCAACACTGGCTCTGCCTTGCTCACCAAGTCCAATGGTTCATTCCAGACTTGCCTTTCCCTCCCCAACCCAAGAGAGATGACTCCCACACACCACTCAGAACTCTGCCTGCTCTGAGCACACAAAAGAGTTTCTCTCTCCATGGAGAAATGCCCACCTCCAAGTTCATCACCCAGAGACCCTTCAGAACCAGTGCACAGAGCGGTCCCTGCAGTGACACTCCTGGGCTCTGGGGTGGCTTGTGCACTGCAGGCACTCTCAGTTTTGGCAGGCCACGAGCCATAAACCTGGCTGTGCTACACACACTACAAAAGCACTTTCTGCCAGGTTCCTGTAAAGCACCCAAGAACAGCACAGGTCTAACTCTCTGCTGGTTTTCAAATAAATGGACAGTTACAGGATTTCTTCACAACTGTTACACAAATCCAGAGCACAGCTGGCAAAAATCTGGGAAAGTTTGACCCTAGCATAACCTACTAACAAAATCCCAAGTTCCTAATTGTCAGAAAAACAGAGCTGCAGAGAGCCAATTGTCCTCAAACTTGTTCCTACCATACAGAGCAACTCAGAGAGAACACTCAGCTAAGCTGGGAGAAAAAACCCAATGAGTTCAAGGCTTTCAGTGGATCTCTGACTGCAGATGCAAAGGTGCCTTTCCCAAACAGAACTCAGAAGAGGAATAGGAGAGATTTAGGTTTAGAAGCACTGGCACAGGTTGCCCAGAGAAGCTGTGGCTGCCCACCCCTGGAAGTGTTCAGGGCCAGGTGTGATGGGGCCCTGAGCAATCTGGTCTAGTGTGTGGCATTCCTGCCCTTGGCAATGGGGTGGAATGGGATGGTCTTTAAGGCACCTCCCAGCCCAAACCATTCTATGACTATGAAAACACTCCCATGGTGAACTCCTGAATGAACTCTTGAACTTGGTTTCTTCCATGTGCAAACTTCTAAGAAAACAGAGGTTTAAATATCAGTCAAGTAAACAAGATGGCAGACCATCCAGAGACAAATTTAGAATGGAGCTGCATTTCTAGCTTGGTGAATCATGTCTTAGCAAAAAAAAAATCTAAACAGCATCTTGACATATTTAATGGTCTTGTTAGATTCTTCAGATTCACTGAGGATATAAAAAATGAACAAGAATTATCTTTCCATGAGAATCAAACATGCAAGGGAGCAAGCAGATGGACAATAAAGGTAAGGTGCAACTGATGCTGTGAAGTGTGTTATACTGATACTGGACCATTTGGTCACTCAAATGCAGTCTTTCAACTCAAAAGGAAACAGATTCTTTCGTTATTTATATGCCCATAAAATATATATTCTTGGACTAACATATACATGTAACGCTGCTCAGTGTGGACCCAAGTGAATGTAAATACCTGCTTAGTTACTACATGTAATGTATGTCATGCAAAAAGAACAAACTCTCTGCATCCTGAATTAAGGATAAACACATTATAACAACTGGCAGGCCAAAGAACAGTGAGGTTGTCTAACAACTTACCAGGTTGGGACTCAAAATCTTTCAAGTTCACTTCATACTCATCTTCGTTGAGATACTGGTGTCGGCCCATCATTACAATGGCAAATTTAAACTATGAAAAGAAAAAAACCCAAAACTTGTAGGATACAAGATTAAAATAAAGTCCTCAAGCCTAAGCCCACAGTCTAACTTGCAGCTGGTTATAAGTAGTATTCTTCAGGGGTTGAAAAAGGCCAGCCCTGTTTAAAATCCTCATCAACAACCTGGATAATGTGACAAAATAAATCCTTGGGAAACTATGAACCCACATCCTGGAATACTGTGTCCAGGTCCAAGCCCTCCAGGGAAAAAGCCATGGCAGCACACTGCAGCAAGCACAGCAACAGCCCAGTAAGACCCTGAGAGGACTGGGGGGGAAGCTGGCCTGCAGGAACCCCCGGGAAATGGGTTTGTTTAGCTCGGAGAAGAAAAGGCTGACAGTGCATCTACAGTTTTCCACCACCTTAAGGATGGTGCACAGGAGCAGACTCTTCTCAAAAAGCTGCACAGAGCGACCACCACAAGTTGCAAAATGCAACATTCTGATTATGTGCAAGACAAAACAACAAGCCTTCACAATGACAGTGGTAATACTCTCAAACACAGTGTCCAGGACGTGGCAGAATTCCCATCCTTGGGAGTTTAAAAATTGCAACTAAACCCTGCACAATCTGAGTCACATTCTGCTCCAAGCAGGGATGTGAAGTGGGGGTGGTTTCTAAAGGTTCCACACCAGCTACACTTTTCTGGGTTACTTTAATGTTTTGCCAAGTATCTCTCTTGATGCAATACAGAAATACTACTCCTACCCATCGTACCTAATTAGCCCTAGAAAAAGTCAAGCAACTGTTGTATCAATCAAAATCTACACTTACCCCAAGTCTGTGCTGTTCCAACTTACTAAAATAAACTGATTTAGGGTTTACAGTCAGCAGTAAAACTCTCCCAACTTTAAATTACCTTTTCAAATTCTTTTTCTTGTATGTCCAGCATTGTCTGAATCCGCTTCATAACCTCTCTGAAGTGTTCACCCTAATAATTACAACAAGATTTTTAATATCAAAAAAATCTAGGAAGAAAAAGGGAAGCTGTTAGTATTTCCTTTTTTAGGCTTCATTGAAAAACACTGCCTTAATTTTCTGTTATTTACAAAATTACAAAAGTGTCAACAATATGGAACACCAGCAGGCAACTTGTTCTAAATTCAGGAACTTTAAATCTTACTGATTCATCATTATGCAAACTGCCCCATAAATTGGCCATGCACTGCCACATGCAAGTCAGGTAAAAGTTATGCAGCAAAGTTAGAAAATTAGCAGCAAAACAGGAATTTATATAAATTGCCCAAAAAAGTGACAGATACAATCAACATAAAAATGAAAAATGAATAAATTAACTGTCATACACAAGGAATTGCAGTACAAATGGTTTCCACCAGAAATCATCACACAGGTTTTACTCTACATTGATCAAAAATATGGGAATTAGTACAATTCTATGAGGTAGAGAGATATGGATGTATTTCTCACTCCCAAATTTTTAGAAGTAGGTAATTTTCATACAAAGTAATGTACATGAACCAGAAAAAGTTTAGAAGCAAATGGCTAAGAGCCCCCAGAAATATACTTTCATATTAAAAGAATCAGGGTGACATTCAGCTGGAGCAGCACCACAGAAAAACTTGAGAATTTAAATTAAGCTTTCAAAATTAGCTTTTGCTCTTGTACTAACTTTCAGCCCTAGAAGATAAAGCACATCAAATTACAGAAGTTATGAAATGCAAAGTCATCTCAGAAAGTGTTGGAGAAAGCAAACTCATTTTCCATAATCATGTGCCTCAGTAAGAAGCAGAGCAACCATGGCCTGGCCACTTTTGCCAAGAACTTTGCACCACAGTTACTCAAGTGCTATTAGAAATGGAGTTTTAGGTTTGTTGGGGGATTCTGCAGGAGTCTGGGGACTGGGGTAGTACTGGTTTGACAGTTGATGCCAAATGTCTATTTTCTAGATATTGCACAGGCTCACTGAAACACTGAACAATTTGTGTATTCAGAAGGAAATGAGTTAGTAAATTATTTAATCATAAAAAGGCAAACAGGGCAGAACCTTTTATGCAAGAGCTGTATTTTCCTATACACTTGTTACATTAATCCATTTCTTTGACAGTACTTAAAGAAAACATCATCAGTGTAATCCCACAGGGAGGAAAAGAGAGGCATACTGTACCTGGTGTATCCTCAGCAAGAATGGAATTCCAAATGTTCCAAAAACCTCTTTGTGGAAATGTGCCACTGTGATTAGCATCTCATTTTCTTTATCTATATCTACCTGGTCCAGAGGAATCTCCTAGATCCAGACAGAGAATTTGATTCCAATCAGCTAAACTTCCCCAAAAAGAAACTAAAGTTTTCAAGTTATTCTTCTAGTTATTAAGAAACTGAAAGCATTATTGATGTACTGTTACTGACATAAACCACTTCTATTCAAAAACAATTAAAAGAACCATACTGTTTGACAGAATCTTTTAGCAGAGTTCCTCATCCCTGGCATGACAGCACTTCAGCTTTCCCTACTCAGGAAATACTTTCCTGGCTTCCCTGAATGGCTTTTTTGACAAGAAATCTTCTATCAGTGCAGTACTTGCTGACAGTAACACAGGCCTCTTGTCAGCTCCTCATTACAATTTACATTGGAAACTTGTTTTTTAGATTTCTGATCTTTGAGGCAAGTCAGCAAATCTGAATGATGAAATGTTTAGGAAAAAAAATCACACAGTAAGTATCAAATTTGCCTCAAGAACCTCAAATGAAACAAAAGGAAACAAAGCCTTCTAGAATAATGAAGTGTGGAGTATAGAAGTGCGTTCTAAGAATAAACATTTCTATCATGAGCCCTCAAACAAATCCTGGAATTATTGCCAAGACAGTAAATGTCCTATGGACAGATCCTTGCAAGTCTTCATGTATTGTTATAATGAATATATATAAAAATTAAAGAACGAAATTGTTACAGGGAAGCAGATAGAACAAAGAACAAGGCTTTTAAAAGGATTATCTTTAAAAATACACACATATATATAATCATGTAATCTAAATTAGTACAAGCACCCCAGTATTTGCAAGTCAGAATCCAGAAAAGGAGAATTACCACTTGAGTTTCCTCTCCCAAAGTGAAGTTTTAAAGTTTCTTTACCTCTATTCGAAACGTTCGACTTGTTGCAGGTGACAAACACTCTAACAGCTCATCTTCCTGATGGACACCAATTATTTTGTAACTTACAATTTCTAGCAGCCTTAAAGATAAAACAAACAGGAAAAACATTTTTAAAAAGTAAATTAAAAAAAGAATCAATGCATCACTTCTTTCTCAAACCTTGGGAGAGATTACTGTAGTCAATATGTAAACTGATGCTGCTCTTGCATTTGTAAAACTTTAAATTCAATCTTTAGTAAAAATTAAGCAATAAAACTAAAAGGGATTAAATTATTTCTGGCTCATGGCAAAAAAACCAATGTGTGCCATTACAAAGCAAAGGTTTCTAATGTAGATTATTTTATAAATTCTCTTTAAATGACCTCACTCAACTCCTGAGAAGTGAATAGCATGAAATACTTGCATTTTAAACAATTATTAAATCATAAGTTAACAAATTCAATGGATGAAACTTATGTTCTCAAGGCATTAAGATGTAACTTTATTAAATACAAGATAAATAACTATAAAATTAATATTTGTAGTTTAGAAGTCTTAACAGTGGGAGTCTGGAAGCTTTTAACAGAGTATTACACTTAATTTAATAATAATGGTTTCTATAGTGTTTTCAATTCTACAGACACTTTTCTGCATAAAATCCACATGATCACATAAAAGAAATCAATCTTTCAATTTTACCTTAATTTCCCTGAACCTTTTTCAGAGAGTTCTACAACTTTTTTACATTCTTCTAACAGGTCCCGCACACACCCATGCTTGTCTGGATATACTGTTATTTCCTAGGCAATTTCAAACACAAAAACCGTTAGAAAATCTGAAACTGTGAACAACCACATTAAAGCACAGAACACACCGAGTTGTTCTCTTTCAAAATTCACCTTTAAAAGATAACAATTGCTAAAGTCAACACCTATGTTATCTTCAAAATTTTTGTTAACAGACCTTATTTTTTTGTTTTGTTGTTTTTTGGTTACTTTTTTTCACATAAGGTAGAACTTTGTTCTAATTTTGTGTTACTCAGGTACAGCATGTGACCCATACCCACAGCCCTACCAGCTCTGCCACAGAAACAACAGCAAGTGTGAAATGGCCTCACTCACCTCTTCCCTAAACTGGCTATTTAGCCATATGCATTTAAAACTTCTTCTGTTTTCAAAATCAGTTATCTTCATTTTGAGCTTAAGAAAGAAAAGAAAAACACTTTAGGCATACTTTGAATAGGGCAGAATTATTGTTCACAACTCACACCAATAAAAAGAAAAGACTCTTACCTGTTGATAGTAGAGTTTCTTCGGTTGCCTAGGCTTGAAGAACTGCAGAAGATCTCTTAAAGTACCTTCATAATTATGTCTAAGAGGATTACCAGGGCCATCCCTATAACTAGAGAAGGAAAGAGAACATGTTTTTAAAATCCACCTCTTCAAAATCCACCACTGCTCAGTAAATTGAAGCACCAAGAATATTTTTATTACTGGCTTCCAGTTTCATGTAATTGCTAACACAGCCTAAGCAGCACAGAACTTGAGTGATTTTTAAACACAGCTGAGCTGTGGGAACAGAAAACCATTCAGTGTGTGTGTTAACTCTCCTGGATGTTTACAAGCTCACAGTCAGCGCTGCAGGGTGGCAGACCTGCATTCGTCTGAAATTACTGGCATAGCAGCACATGCTTTGGATTGTGAAAGGTTAATTGGTGGAGCCAAGTGACACAGCAAATTCCACAGTGACCACAGCAGGAAACTACAAAGAGCTACTCAAATTCTCACTGATGATGAAGGGAGATACCCTCAGGTAACTAAAGAGCATCTACATTTACATGAATACAAAGAGATGTAAGTTTTGTGTGTGCATTATCCTGCAGCACATTCAGACAGCACTAATTCACTATTTTCTGCTTTGGTTTTATACAGATTCAAGTCTAGTTTTATACAAACGTGTAAAACCACCACTTTAACCAGAAGTATCCTTTGAGCACCTGTGAACTTGCTAGATTGTCATCACCTTCATAAAACCTCATTTGCAGACTTTGAGGAAGGAGGGGGGAATTCAGTGTAGTAACTCCTGCATTTAAACTTGTAAAATCAGCAAAAATATTGCTTTTATGTGTGCTTGTTTCTGCTCTCCTCCATTCTAGAAATCTGCCTTCACTGAAACAGCACTTGCATTAGCTTAGCAGTTTATCCCATAGCATCAGCCTTTGAAGTAATTAATGATTTTTTCAATTACACTTACTAGAAGTCTTCTAAAACGTGCAATACTTTGAGGCTCTAGAGACAGACATTGCAATACTTCAACTGTCAAAGCAACCTGCTGTGCTTGCCAGAAAGGTAACATCTCACTGGTAGAGAATTAGTTAACAACCTGGAAAAGGCTAGTTTTTGAAGAACAGCTTAGACACAGAACACTAAGGAATTCATCTTACCCTTGGGACTTGAAAAACTGTAATAGCATTGGATCCGTGTTAAGCCTCTGAGCAACTGTCTTTGCAACCTGAAAATAAATTTTTGGTAAGTTCTGAATTATTTCAGACAGTTATGACATTGCTCTACAATCACACAGTCATTCATTTCATGACAAGAACATTATGCTACTGAAATTCTGAAAGAAACCCACTATGTCTACCTCCTCAAGTCTAAATAAACTACAATTGATAGCTTCTGAACATTGACACAGAATAAGATATACTAAGAAAAAAATGAGGAAACTGTTTTATTACAGTAAGTCAAAAGGCCACAAAATACACAACAGTTCTACTCCTCTTGCTTTTTGGTTGTTTTTGTTGTTGGATTGCTTTTTGCTGTTGTTTGGAGGGGGCTGTTGGTTTTTTGTTTTTTTTTTTTAATTATAGTATTAGGGAAATTAAGTAAGACTTGCTCTTTGAAGATTCCCACTCCTTTAATTCACTCCAAGTAAATCAGCTTGCTGGGTAATAACACTACATTATTCCCATGAGTAGGTTTCACATCACTGCCTCACAAAAGGCATGGGCATTCTCTGTCTATTTTTGCCTTACAAAAAAATTCAAACTGTAAAGACCTTATACTTCAAGTGAAAAGAAAATAAGAGAGAGCAATTGGCCTAAAAACAGATGATGAGAACAGGGTAGCAAAAGCCATCCCTGACTTTCCCTGTGTATGCAGCAGGTGTTTAAAGTTTCTGCCTCTGGTGACAAAAATAAACTGTCTGGTTTTAAGTGACTTTTTTTGACACTGACAAAAGCAACTGCAAGAGAACTGAAGGCTCTTAATAGATCAGACCAACTTTATTTCAATTTTTTTTCTTATGTTTCCACATCCAGTCTTCCCCATCTAAACTCCCCATGCCACCTTTTATGAACACAACAGGTTTGATCTATTTGTGTCACTGAGCATTAAAGTGCATTGTGTGAAGAAAGCAATACTTTGGTCTACAAAACAAATATTGTTGCTACTACAAGCCCTAAATAGGTATCCACTAGATTCCCAAGGTATTTTCCTTTTAATGGCCAAATTATTTGAGCAAGTTTTACATGTCACTTTGAAAACTAATGCATAATTTCATTAGAATATCATTTCCCTGACAGAGCAGAATAGCCAATCAAGAAAGAACTCTATAATCAAATAACTCCTTACTAACAAAACTGGGGGGTTTATAGTACTTTCTTTTACCACCGTGCAAAAAAGTGTGCAAGAACAGACCTACTTTTTCTCTAGAAGTATGTGTAATGCATTTGTGAACTAGTGCAAAAGTTGCTTTCAGAACAAGGAAACAAAAGCAGAGAAACAGGACACATGCCTGAAAGTAATTCATCCTATTGGATAAAGTAACAACAAAGCCTGGGTCATTGGGGATGGTTTTATCACAGAAAATGACATCCACACGATGATAGAGGTCTCGGAAGTATTCCTTAGCTGTTGGCAGCTCGCTGTTATCATTTTCTGGGTCATCCCTACAAGAGCAAACAAACGATGATACCATTACACATCACATTGTTACACACAGAGGCAGTTTGGGCTTTTAGAAACATGTTCTACAGTAAGCAACAGTGAGAGAAAGTCTGGAAACCTCTTTGAGGAGCCACCACTCGGGCACAGTAGGACTCGCGCAGCCGGCAGTGACCCCGAGCCTGCGCTGCAAGGCCGCTGCCCTCGCCTGCTGTGCTCCCTCAGTGGCAGCCTGGCCCAATCTCTGGATTCCAGCAGGAGCTGTCCCTCCCTCCCACCCTGCACGTCCCTGAGCGTCTGCACTAACGCTGCACAGCTTTCCATAGACCTTGTATCAATGGCTTTGCACAGAGGCTGGATGTACAACGTTCCTTGGCACAGAGAGGCAGAACAGCGGGCACAGAAGCTGGTTTGGGTCACTCCTGACTGGTACCCCAACTTCTCTGCAGAGAAATAGCACCAGGGTACAAGCTGTGCACTTACCCAGGAGTCAGCAGCCAGCCAAGGGTGCATAACACCAACTGGGTCAACTGGGAATGCGAGTTCCAAGGCATGACATGAGAAATACATTCATCTCACATAATCTGGGGTAAGAGTGCTGAAGATAGACTAGCTGGCTTCCACCCACTGTCAGCCCATGGAGAGAAACAGAGCAACACAGTTGGGTGTGACCATCAGGAGTGAGAGCATAGAAATGCTGATTTATAGCCCTGACAAGTTTATGAAAGATCCCTTTAATGGATACAAGATGCAGGAGTCCCCCTTTTGCCTTGGAGAAAGCTGAAGCACCTCCAGTTGAAGCACCAGCACACTCATGAGCTGCACATGCTCAGGCAAACTGGGAGCATCTCATCACTGCAGAGCAGTAAGGAACTGACTGTGAGCATAAGTGAAAGGGAAAAAGGAAGAGCAGTGTAGTGCAGTTCTGGGCTGGAAGCAGCTCCAAGCCAAGAGCCTCGTCCAGTGGCCATGGTACTGGGCCCAAGATCTGAAATGCTGGAAGGCTCTTCAGTGTCTGAGCTACAGTGGCTCCAGTAAAAAGCTGCACAGATCAGATGCATTGCTGAAACACACTCTGGTAATAGTATGACCTATTTTAGGTTATTAGTTTTCTAAACTAGGATGACACCTTCTTTTCCTTAAGCAATGTGGCATCCGATAATTAAAATATTACTGATATTTTTTCATTTCCCCTTTGAATAAATAAATGAGAACTGCTGAAAACACATCTACTGTTGGAATGCAATACTTTGTTCTTGTTAAAAATGCTTAAAGGAAGTTCAGCTTTCAAAGTGAATCAGGTGATTTAATTGCAATAAGCTGCCCCCTTAAAATACCTACTTCTGGAACACTATGATGTCACCATCCATGAGTTCATCAAGAGCTTTATCAAGAGATACATCATAGTCTTGAATCCTTTCTGTTAAATTGGGTTTAACTTCCTGCAATAGAGAACAAAAATTATTGACAAAAGACAAAAGTACAGGTCACAAACAAAGGTCACAATAGTGAAGAAATCATCAGATAAGGTAATTCTATTCTGTCTATTCTCTAAACCGAAACAAATTGATAGATATATATGTACACGCATCAAATGCAAGCTTAGCTAGGGTTCAGATAGATCTAACTGCAATTGATTTTTACCTCTGGAATCTCAGTCAAGTTATCTTAATTTTCAAAAATATTTTATCATTATGTTGTTAGCACTGAAAATTTTCAAAAATCCAGAGATTAATTTTCTACTGATTCAGCTTCCAGGGAGCTTGGAGGACAGTGACTGTGCTCACTTATTTTGATAGTGCAGAACTTTTGTAAACCAATTCACTTGTCTCTATAATAAGCTAAAAAAATATAAGAAAACCCCAACAAAGCCACAATGAAGATGCATGTATTATAAAACATCTATATGCATATTATATATTTATACTTGCAGGCTGCCCTCTTGGGATAGAAACACCTGTCTAAACAAACTGGAATCACACTGTAACCTGACCTGCCCAGAGCAGGAGTACCTGACTGCTTTGCTTTTTAGGTTGGCAATTTGTGTGCTGCTCTGGAACAACCAGAGAGAGCAGCAGGGCTGCTCCAGAAATTGCAACAAAAACCCAGTTCCTTGTTCTTACTCTAGCAAGGAATTTGCCTTGGCAAGATCTGCATCTTCAGCACTCAATAAATGCAGCAGTTATGAAGATTTACTGCTTGTGTATTTGGGCAGAAACATCATAGCAGACTAACAGTTTTGTTTGCTGACTTTGACTTAGGGAAGGAAGGAAGAAGATGCAACATTTTCTCAACTCCACTGTCTAAGGTGGGCACTGAAAACGTGATGGCCAATAATGTCAGCAGCGCTGGCTCCTCTAACACAGCTACTACACAGGTTTAGCACAACAAAGCTGCTCATATAGGACTTCATGGAGATATTTTTTTGCTTTTAAAGCCTCACACCTCTATCTGTTTAGTATTAATCTGTTTTGAAGTTAACTCTCTGCTGCTACTCTCTTGCAGCACCGTAGACTTCAAAGTCACAGATTGCAGTGCTGATGATTAACAAATTACCATTGTTATGAGCAACTTTTTTTCATGAGTAAGTATTTTTTTTTCTTTAGTTATAGCATGCAAAAGACAAAGTTACAAAAAGTCTGTCAATCCACACCTCATAGAGGATAAGGTTAGTTTCTTGTGGAAATCCTGCTCTCTCACACATAACTGGAAGCAAGTCACCTGTTGGGGGAAAGAAAAAAGAATGTGAAATACGTTGCACTAACTGCTACTGAGACCAAGAAAAGAGAGAATCTATTTTTCTACCCTGGATAGATGGTTTTACAATGCCTAAGAAAGAGAGCCTTCCAGGTTAAAGCTTCCCTTGTTGACATTCAGTCCAGAGACATAGTTATGGTTTCCTTCCACTTCATTGGAACAATAAAAACACAAGCTGGGTCACTCAAAACCCAAGAGATGAAATAACATTGCTCCTACCCCAGAGAAAAAGCTTAGTATCTTAAAAAAATAAATTAATGAAAGCTAAAATACAAAATCAAAAAATATGCAAAAACTAACAAAATGAGACATTCAAAATGAAAAACTGAAGTATTTTTACTTAGTGTGTGTTTGCTGAATTCCTTAAATGGACCCATATGAAAACCAAGGCTCACAAGCACTTCAGGCTGAGCAGCTGCTCAGGCTGCCATAGTGAAAGGTTGTAGAAGAGTTATTTTAAAAGCTATTGCAAAAATACACTCCAAAAATATCAAAATAGAAGGAAAAAAACCAAACTGGAGGGAAGTATCAAATCCCAAAAGCTTTACAGCAAGTCTGAAACAGCTGTTTGTGTGCAGCAGCACCTGGTGAGCACAGCAAAGCTGTAACCAACAATGAACTGACCACCAGCAGGGTTCTGAGGCAGCACACCCAGTCCTGCAGCAAGTGCCACTGACACAACACGGGGAAGAAAACTCTCAGGTGAAATGAGGATTTGTTTCTGTTGTGTACCTTTGGTTCCAGTGATAGAGTTATCATTAAAGGAAAAGAAAAAGCATGTGCAATCTACTGTCACTAAAAACGTTCAATGGTAACAATGCAATTGCCACTGAGAACTCACGTATTTTACAGGATATAGGTGTGTAGATATGTCCACAATAATTCAAACTCCGAGTCTTCGGATCATACATCTTCAGAAACAACATTACATCATCTACAAATTAAAAAACAAGACTCCATTTTAAGTAAGGCTTGGGGAGGGGGAAGTAGACCTAGATATTTTTATTTACACAGTAACAAATACATGTCTTTGATTTATTAATTTGATGCCCTTAAATTATACAAATTTATTCAGTGAGTCGAAAAACATACAAAGCATGTCTTATACTTCAAGAGAAATGAAGGAAAAACTGTACAAGAAAAACAGATTTCAGCACTGTAGTAGTTTGATGGATGCATCAACAATGTCATTGAAAAAGGAGCATACAATGTTTTTGGAGATATCCCCAAAATAACAGGATTTTGTGTTTTAGAAAAGTTTAGCCCATATGCTTACGATCTTTATCAAACTTGGGTAATGTTGCTCCAGTAGCAGCCATCTCTGGATCTACTGTTTCCAAAAATATTGTCCATGGATTCTCATTGTCACTGAGCTCAATCATCTACGTAGAAAAATGTGAGAGAAGAAAACAGAAGTCTCTGAAGAACATAATACAAGCTGGTATCTGCATTTTAATTAGATACAAGAACTTTATGTCATTCTAAAAGTGGGAGAGGTTTTAAGTTGTGTTAAAGGAAGTTTATTAAGAGAAACAGGTATAGATGTAAAACCACCAAAAGGTTTGATGATGCACTAGCCATAGGTTTTATTTAAAATGAACCCACTTCTTCATTTAAAAGTTTACCTACAGCTGCCTTTGTAATGGCAAGGGCACTACTTCCTTTTAGAACAACAGGACAGTGAAAACAATCTGTTTTCTGCGGTATTTAGACACAGTGCTTTACATGTCAAGCACCACATTTCATTAAATCCAGAGGTTTTGCCCTTTTGTCAAAAGGACACTTCTGTTTCAAATCCAACATTAAAATTCACAATCACACCTTTTTTTCCTCATGGAAGAAAAATCATGCACCAACCACATTCCTGCTTCCTATCCAAATTAATCCACTACATCTCAAATCTTCCCAAGTATCAAACGTCACCAGATACAGTGAAATTAATGATAAACTAAAAGATAAACTGGAAAATCTTATGTCTCAAGTTAGATATTCTTAAAGAGAACTCAAACTCATGGGTGATGTAGAGAAAGAACATCATCTATCAAAGACTATTTACCGTTTTATTGCCATCTGCTTCATTATCCAACATTGCAGGTCTTTTTGTTCCATTACTTCTAGCTTGCATTGGCCATAATCTGATTTGATCTTGGGGAAATCCCTAAAATAAATAAAAATTGTGACAGGAAACTAAATCAGAACAAGGGGAAAATAGGCTAAGATGCTTTTATGAAACCCAAAGAGATCTTCTGTGTTAAAAGGTCGAAATTATGACTGCTGACAACATGGGGAGAAGATAAGGGCTATGAAGCAACCATAATGTAACACAATAAATACATACAGGTATTCAGCTACAGAAAACTCACCATTGTTTGAGAGAGGTTCTGAACGAATTCTGTAAGTGTGGAGTTTTTTAATACTTTGAAAACAGTGTATTTCACTTTTTCTTCATCATACATATCATTGCCTTGGTGACCACAGAACTGATCCTCTGCCACTATCTGAAAAATGACATTGAAAGGTTACTATCCAGATTAGCCCAAATGCACCACGTAACACCTGCTTTACTATGCAACCTCACTGGCCCTCTGGCACAATGCTAACATTATTCATGTTCTCAGGGAGGAAATTTGCAAGAATACAGATTACAATGAAATTAAAATATCGTGATTGATAATCTCATCAGTGCAAGTAATTAAAATACATTAATTCTTACAAATCCCAAGCAATTAAAAATCAGTCATGCTTAGATCCCAGTCTTGGAAATGTGCTCTGACAATCTTGGCACTTGGAGAAAATAAAAAGGCTGCATAGTTCTTTGATTGGTGTAATGCAAGGAGGCTGCCTAACCCTTCCCCTGTGTATCCCACTGCCCTCCTGCACCCTTTGCTAACAGAAGCACAAACAGTGCAATGCTGCCAGTGTCCCACTGCAAACTGCTCAGTGCAAATGCACTGCAGAACAGGCTGAACTTCACCTGTATCTCTTACTTATCCACACCAGAAAGAACAGGCAAGGAAACATGGAGGCAAATGGAAAATGGGTTCCATTTTCCTGTGCCAGATGGGCTCTGGAAAGAGCCATAAACAGGGTTCCTTAAGGCAATTCATAACAATCTAGTCCATCTGGCTTTTCCAAAAAGATAATTGCAAATATAAGCACTCTCTCCTTCTGCTTCTACTTGATGAGCTCAGTTTGGCAGTAGTCCAGACTTGCAGCCTATGGCTAGTTACATTCTAATTTTAGAAAATAATTCCTGAAGGAGATAAAAGTGCAGTGGCAGGGCAGCCATTTGAAATAACCTGGTCCTTTTCCCTTTCACCTGAACTTACTATTTTTACTCACAAGCACATAAATTCTAAGGAAAACAAAAATGTTTATAACATACAGTACTGTGTGTTTTATTAGGATTTTTTGCATAGGTAAATATACTTACAGGCACTATAAACTAATTTCACTTCAAACACTACTTCAGAAGAAAAATTTACAAAAACAAAGAAAAAAAACAAATAAAAAGAAAGTCAAGGTTTGCCTTGGGTGGCTCACCATTCTGAATTTTCATGGTAAAGTACTTGCAACTTAATCTGTTTCAAAAGCTGACCTGCACTTGCATATAGAGGTGAGCTTCCTGCCTCTCCTTCCTCTTCTGAGCTTCTATCCTTTTCTCTTCTTGTAGCCTTTCTACAAGTTGTTGAGGAATATCATGGTCGGTGACAGGCTGCAAAACTTCACCTACAAAGCAGATTTTATGATGTCATTTCAAGATTTATATCAAACAAGTTATTTTTCATACACACTTGACTTTTCTCTGATTGGAAGTCAAAACCAGCTTTCTTCATCTTTCACTTAAAAATGTGGTTTGATATCATCATGCTTTGGTAAAAACAGTGCTTTCTATGACAAGCCAAAATGCACTACTTCCATGAAATATGTATCATAGACTTTTCAATGAAATATTCAGTTCAGAATTAAAAAAATATTTATCACCACTCCATTTTTTAGCACAGGTCTATCTACATGTTTATAATCCATTTGATTGAATTCCATTACTGAAGTTAGCTCAGGAAGTTTTCCATCCTACAGAACAAGCAAGGCTGAAGCACTTTGCTGATACTCAGTCTTGACTTGTTGAGCTGAAGGAAGAATTTGAGCAGCACACGCTTCCCAAAAGGGAGAGCAAGGCCGGCTGATCCCGCGGGATCGCAGCTAAGGCAGTCCCTTTGCAGAGGAAGGCTCAAC
This sequence comes from Climacteris rufus, assembly GCA_013398175.1. NCBI lineage: Eukaryota > Metazoa > Chordata > Aves > Passeriformes > Climacteridae > Climacteris > Climacteris rufus. The sequence goes on along the minus strand of VZRZ01011485.1, from coordinate 100,127 downwards.
AAGAGAGGGGTGCAAGAGCCCCAACTCCCTGCCTGCACCCCCTGAGAGCACCCAGGGGACACCTACTGAGCTTGGACTCCCTGATGTAAACCAGCATGTAGGCGTTGGTGCAGTGCCGCACGGACAGGTCATCGTCGTGCCCGCCGTAGTTGTGCTCGATCGCCTCCTCCTTGGTGCACCTCGACACAACGTCGTCGTCAAACTTACACCACTGCGCAGAAGGTTTCACAGAAAGATGATTTTACACGGGAAAACATGCTCTTGAATGATAAATTAATCCTATTTCTGGCGTGTCTTTCAGCTCTTTGAAGTAACTAAAATTACTCTTCAAGCAGCATGGCTTTTAAAAAGAAATCTAGTTCAGTATAATTTATGCTACCTGCTACTTGTGCTCAGCTAAGGAAGTCCACAAATACCAAACCTTTCCTGAAGTATTCTATACTGAGTATCAAAAGCACAACAGTTATTCCAAGAAGCTATTCCTAAGACTGTTATTCAAATATCTAGTATTTCTGTAGGAAACAGAAAATTGATCTTATTTGTTGTAAAATGAAATAAAAAGCAGTGATGGACAAGACATCTGGTAATTATTTGTACATTTAGAGCAACTTGCATCAAATTTTAAAATAAAACAATAAAGTCAATTAAGAATAAATTACAAATAGCAACAAATTCACAGTAAAATCTCTCTTTACTTTTACTGTGAACAGTCATGTACACACAAAACCAGTCAACTCTAGGGAAGAGGCACCTGACCTATAAATGTCCAATCCAATTAAGTCACCTAAACCTGGAACAGTGGGACATGCAAACATGCTGAACTTCTGAGTCACAGAAACACTGGAAATGTTCATATTTGCTTCAGCAGAGTCAGCCTCAAAAAATGCTGGATAAAATCTGATTGCAGTAGAACTTCAACACATACACACACAAGTGAAGGAATTCCTTTAGTTAAGTCTTTTGCTAAGAGTCAACTGTGTCAGCAGAGTCTTCTTTTAGGTTACAAAAATTCCACAGGTTTGCCCATTATAAAAATGCAAGTATGCATCTGCAACACACAAATACATTCAGGTGCTTTTCAATACTCACTTTGCCATCGCCCTTTGGATTTAAGTAAACAACGTAATGTCCACCATGGTTATCTCCACTGTGTACTAGAACTGCATGGAGAATGTAATTTGCTGGATCTTTAGGATCTGTTTTTTGCAAAAATTCATCTAGTGGCAACTGTTCAGGAAATTCAAACCTAGTTTTGAAAAGAATGAAGACAACTGTATTTGTAGTTAAGATAGACACACAATATTACGCACAATTATGGAGCATGATATGTACTCGCAAAGCAAGTTACAAAAATGGAGCATGTTACTGTTAAAATGCTGCTTCTATCCAGGACATACTGCATACAGTGGCAGAATTCATACTGTTTTAATATGAAATAAAAATAATCTTTCCAAGCACTGAGAAAAGTATGCCCTCAGTAACAAGAGTAAGAGCACTCTAATTGAAATAGAGCTGGTTTGGATTCACCATGTCAAGGCAAAAGCTTTAAAATCTCTTCTTTTCTAGTAGACAAATACAGCTTTCCTAGCAGAGGTACCACTGCACTGGAACACTATTCTGAATTGTCTATGTCTGAATTGGTGAGGCTGAAATCATTACAATCACTGCAATCCACATTTAGTTTACAACCAGGCATGTGTCTCCTCGAGAAATTATCACAGACAGTGAGGGGGCAAATGGCTCTCCCTCCATCCATGGAAACAGATGGAGGGCAAGCAGGTAACTACTTATTCATCCTACTTACTCTTGTGGCAGCCTAGCCACACACTACACCAAGAACGTTAAACAAAGCATTAAAAGATGCAGTCACTCGATTAATGATCGAAACAATTACTACAAATAACTAAGCATTCAATCTGTCATTCAGAACCTCAACACTCAACCAGTGCACCCTTAGGAGACCTCCCCTGTGAGTGACTGCACACTCCTGCCTCTCAGTGTTTACTCAAAAACAGGATTTTGTGAAATTATTTTTTGGTAAAATGCATTCACAAGTCCAAATTCCACAAAAAACCCCCAACCAACCAATCAACCAAAGAAAAACAACACACAGCCTAAACCAACCAACCCACTTACCTATCATTTATCTTGATGTTTTGGTCAGTCTGAGGATCATACATAAACCTCATGAGCTGTAGGTGTAATACTGGTGGCAATGTTAGGAACTTCACACCTTTTTCTGCCTCCTAGACATTTTAAATGAAAGAGAGGGTTAAAATTGCAAGATTTCTAGAAACTCACAATACTTTGCTTGCTGCAGACACTCTTCACAGGGACTTTTATAGACTTGATGACAGTGTGCACCAGCACCAAAGAATGGTTCAAAACTGGGGTGCAAGTTAAGTACCCTAATGCTGTACCACCCTCCCATGAGAACTCCAGTAACACAAGAGCTCAGATAATTGAATTCAGGCCAGTCATACAAGCCTATGTGGACACCTCATTGCATTAAGAGCAAGTTACCTATATAAATAAAATTGAGAGAGAATATAGAGATGAAAACACATTTTTGATCAATTAAGAATTTCCTGTTCACTGCATCCTGCCAACAAGTATTTGGCTACTGTGCTGCACCTTCCTAAGAACAGCTGAAGAATATACAGAACACTACTGACAAAACCTGGTATGTCAAAGCTGCAGAAATAAACCTTTTAGTAGAACAACATTATTTATAAAGGACTTCAGCTTACTCCAGTGGAACCAGCAAAGCACAACTGAAAATCTCAGAAACATGTGCACAAATAAATGTTTAAAGTTCCATGGGTTCGTTCTTGCTGAGGATACAAACATGAGCTCTAAAGTTACTTTTAGTGCTATGCTGCTTTTTCACTTGACACATGGAAGAACAGACTACCTGTAGAGGAAGAACTTTTCAGACTTGAGATTGGTGGAAAAGTGAACCATTCTAGCAACTAAAAGACTTGGACCTATTAAACTCACTGTTAATTAAATTGCTATAAAATCTGAGCTCCATTTTAAGAAACTTAACAGCAATTAAGAAGAGCTACATAAAAGCTTAGCTAAGAAGAAACATCACCAAAATCAGCTGATACAACCTAGAATGGGTTTTGTAACATTTTTTGCTACCATAGGATTGTTATTTTATTGAGGCTAAAGAAACAGTATTTAGAACCAGAGAAAAAATAAAAAGAAGAAAAATACCTGCAAGCCATGTTCTCCTGCATCATACTTGTTATCACCATCCAACTGCTCCACTGCAACGTAGTCAATGAAGGACTCAAAAACTAAATGAAAAGATAAAAGGAATTGTACAGAAGGAGGAAAACACCCACAGCTTTACTCTAGCCTACAATGTATTAATCAGATTACATATCAGGAAATGGGAGTTTGTGTTTGAATATTTGTGTCCTTACTTTAAGTAAAGCTTTATATTGTTTGAGAATGTCAAGAAATGCCTCAAATTGTAAAGGCATACATAAGAATATCAGTAGATTCTAAAAGCACATAGTTACAGCTGTCTGCCATAACTCCTCACTTTGGAACTGTTAAACATCAAGCCAGATGACTCTGCTAGACTCTCACACATCCGTTTTTGTGCCTTGTAATGCCAAGTGCTCAGTAAAGAGATGACAAGGGACTACTGTTATGCTGCTCTGATTAGTTCATTCTCTCTTTTTTTGCTTATTACTATGGTCAGGTCTAAATAAGAATCTATTTTGTCCGAGTTCATCTTTATATACAAATTATAGCTACTGTGACTACACCACTGTTGTCACCATGGCACAACATGCAGTTTTATGGCACCAGGAAACTCTTAAAGTTCTTAAGAGTTCTATGAAAAGATACCAGTAAGAGAATTAGGGAGGAAGGAGGAGGGAAAGGAAATGGAATAAGGGAAAAAAAAATGTAATGCAGGTAAAAACATTCTCTGCTGAAAATGCTTAAAATGAGGTGTTCTAAAGCAAAGATACTTTGAATCACTGTGCATGAACAAACCCATTTGAAATAAAGAGGCACTAAAGCTGTCCAACATGAAGTATTTGATTGGTGCATATCACAATGTATCACTTACTATTTTTCTTTCCCTTTATACTTAGCTGGATGTCATAATAATCTTCTATTCGTTCAGATCGGTAGTCTACGTGTTTGCATTGGATATAAGACTGTAACAAAAACAAAACAACAGCAATTTAATGTATACAAGCAACAGAGTTAAGTGAAATTATTTTTAGAAAGGTATTTAATACATACCACCATCTTCCCTCTGAATAATTTAGGAATAGTGCCTTCTACACACGTGCCTTTCATTTTGTTTTCCACATTATCAAGGAGCTGAAAGAAAAATTAGTTTTTACACAAGATAAACTTGCAGTTTTTGAATTTATTTATCACACACATACGGCTACTTGACTGACTACACTCTAAGTCACTTGGATAAAAATGAAATGTTAGTCTATTTGTACTGGCATCTCCTTTCCAGTCTTTTAAATCCTCTTCTTCCCCCCCAAAACTGCACTGAGGACTACTCCAGATACTACATTCCTTGAGTCTGGACAACCCCACAGATGTAACAATGCATTGCATCTTCAAAATTGCATTTCTCTCCATGGCTTATGGAAGTACCACTAGCACACATTCCAGCTACTTTCAAGCTTCCTTACTTTTTACAAATTCCTCACCCACAAAAGGCCACAAGCAATCCCATTCTTAAAAAGGAATTAACCAAGGCAAAAACTATGTCTTCGAGACTTAATTTATATTAATCAGGGCCACTATTACTCAGGCCATTACTAAATTGTATTATGTACATACACAATATCAAGAGACAGCATTATAGATCAGAGAGCAGCAAGAAACAGTATAAACATACCACTCGACACAATTCCTGGACATCGTGTTGCATGAAGCTGTCTAAAGTTTCCCACCTTTGCAAGGCAAATAAAGAAAAATTCACTAATTACGAAGAAACCTTGTACCTTAAAAGACATTTTTGTCATTTGTTTGCAGATCAAGAATGTAATACACAGCAAGATATAAAGGTTGAGATTGAGCACTGGCTGATGCACAGGTTCTTTAGTTGTGCAGGAAGCTGGGGCAGCGGACTCGTGAGCTGTCCTGGCAGCTGCTCTGCGCCTTCTCCTCTGTGGGACTGGGAAGGCAGCTGGAGCCAGCTGAGGAGGCCAGGCTGTTGCTCTTCCAGTCTACAACCCAGTCCCAGTTCATGCCAAAAAACTCTTTAGAAAAGGCCTGGGAGCAATTAAATGCCATCAGTTTCCACAGCAGGTTTCCAGCTGCCTCTCTTCTGAGGGCCCTTCAGGTGCAGTCAAGGAGCGTTCAGGGATTATTTCTGCACATGAAAGGAAGCAAATGGATCTACAGGAAATACTGGCTCCTTTGTGCTCATCTAAACAGTTAATCCTGGGCACACAGTAACTCCAAGGAGGCATTCAGCTTTCTGAACTGTCCATGTGCAAACACACTGTGGGAAAGCAGGGGTGAGGGCAGCAGTCTCTAAATGCCTTGTAGCCAACAAGGCACACTGCAACAAGGGTGTTCAGCATTCCTGCCTTCAAGAAAACAAGAAGCACAAAGTGTTTCTAGTTCCAGCATTAAATACTCCAGTGAGATCTGTAACTTAAACTCAAGAAAGCATTTCGAGTTTTAAGTCTGTTACAACTCTTACAGCAGTCACCACTCTCAACCACATAAAATAAGCTCTGCTGACTGTAGGCCCCAGCTTAAATGTGATGTTCCACCTTGGCCCTGGAACCGGCACTTGGTGATCAGGAGCAATACTGAACTTCATCCTCCCTCCCACTTTCTTCTCAGTGACTCACCCCCACTGCCACACAGCAGCAAACTAAGCTCCAAAGTGTGCCAACAGCTGTGGGGTCCACACTTAAACAAGCTGAATGAAGTGACCTGTCAGATAATTAAGAACAGAAAATAATGTCCTGACTCTCTAGGCTTTACATACTAACCAGCTGATAGGACAAACCCACGAGAAAGGTCACACACTAAAATTTGGACAAAAAAGGGCTCCTTCAGACATGGCATCACTTTCTACCAAAATAAGTCAAACTAAGAAATTCCCAGCACTCAGTAAAAAGTAACCCCCTAACCAGCACCTAGGCAGGGCTCACAAGGTCAGAAACCCCTCCTTGGTTCAATGATGAGGGAAAAGGGAAACCCGAATCTTCAAGCACATTCCTTCCCAAGAACAAAAGCAGGCATGAACACAGTTTTTAAAACCTTGTTCCAGGATACAAAATTAAGCATCTGCAATAGCCTTGGGAAAGATCTCTTCATGATACTGAAGATGACACAGTTGGAATCTTAAGATGAAATATTTACTCTATCACCAAGTCCTTCCAATGTAACAGGACAGCAGGAGCACTGATAAACTGAACATACAGTGTGCCAGTAGGAAGAGGGTAAGGCCAGATAAACATACAACACTGAGGTTACTGATTTCCTTTTAAAATTCCCCCAGAAGGGGAAAAGTCAAGGCAGCAAAGATGCAAGGTTACAAAGAGTCTCATTAGGACAGAGCACCACCACCAGCTTTAGCAGCAGATGCAGGATGAATACAAGGACAGCTGTGTCAAAAAGATCATACAAACGTCCTAATATGTTTTTAAATAAAAAAGTGCTTGTCAATATTACTACAAGACAACTTTACAAATACAGTGAGACGAAGTAATGCAAAATATAGCATTTTAAAACAGATTTTAATAAAATCCTACTCCATGCTTACACAACATGCAAAGAGAAGGCTTGTAAAGGTTATGTTAATCCTAATCTTTCTGTCTGAACTCGTGCACAACTAAAACATCACGCCAGTAAAACAAACAAACCAAAAAAACACTTGCAATGTAGTTGTATTATATAATCCTATGTCTAGATACTCCACATTTACAATTAAACACCATCTCATGAGAAGTACGACCAGACTGGAAAAAAATACCAGGCAGTGAACTGGATACTGGGCAAAAAAGAAAAAAGCAAGCCTTTTTGTAGATGCTCTCTGGAGGAAAAGAGGTGCTAGAATAAGGAAATGCAAAGAATTATTCTCTGTGTGCTCCAGCACCTTCACTTCATGCAGCTGGCACTGCAGTTTTAAATCACCAAACAGAACCCAGCATTCAATGGTTCCAAGCTGTGCACAGCCTAAAGTATGAGTGGCTTTGATGTGTAAGAAAGTGTTACAGCAGCCATCAATGCACAGCTAACAACATGGAAATGCAGATTACTGCTATTGCACTAAATCTAAAACGGATTCAATTATTTTTCCAAGACATTAACAATACATGAACTGCAAAGTTTCAACAACTATTTTGTTCTGAATTTTACTTAAGTCAAATGCATCACAAAATTTCCAGGTAACAGTAGCAGGGTTATAATTTACCTAATAGCTGTGTTTGTGTACCATTCCCCTTCCCAAAAAATGTGACTTTTGGGTCACCTATCTTTAGTACTGACTACAAATAAAAACCTATCCAAGTAGGCTACAAAAGTTAACAATTAACACCATGTTATATTAACACTTCTCTGCATGGCTCTAAAAATAACATTATTAAAATAGAACCTGTTTAAGGAAAAGCTTTGTGAAGCCTGTAAAAGTGAAATAAATAGTCCAGATTTCTGAAACGTACCCAAACGATTTTGTTAACTTCTTCGTTCCAACTGGTTTGTCACTATGTTGCAGCTCATAAAACACTCTTTGCAACGCTAAAGGAACACTTTTGGATGAATCATCTCCTTCTGTGGGCATCATGTACACAGCCTGAAAAAGCATTTAGTTCAATTAGTATCAGAAAAGTTTATTGCTCACCTTGTTTAATGCATTCTTTCCTCTTCACTGACTTCCTTCATAAAACTTTATTTAATCAACAGTTCAAAAAAAGTCTGAAAAAAAATCTTGTACTGTAGTGTAAAAACATTAATTGTCTGTAACAACTCTTCTTAGAGCACAGTCGTTAGAAAGATGTGAACAACAGATTCCATTCATGGTTATTTTATCTAAATAGTTCCCTTATTCCAGCCTAGAACAGTAAATGCACTAAAGCATGGAACACCTTCAAACAACTTCTCATGCCTGCTACATCTGTGCAATCATCACAGTGGGACCAGATACACCAGTCAATACTACAGGCTTTTGAAAATAACTTGTTTTGTGAAAAAGCAACCACATGAAACCATGGGCAACAAGTGAACAAAACCAGAAATGGTCCACATTGAGAAAAATGCCAGAGGAAGCTCTGAGAGTCCCTGATACATCCACTCCTACTGAACATCATCGCTGTCCAGCAAATAAACAGCTTAACAATTCCATTCACTGATTATACTGATCTGGGAAGGATTGAGAACAAACAAATTACACAAATAGACCAAACAGGGATTAGGAGAGTTCAACAGTCACTGAAATGAGATTTACTTTCTAAAAAGTGTACATCAATACATCTAGGGAAAAGGAAGAGCAAACAAAAGCTATTTAGAGGGAGATGTTCGTTTAAGAAGCAAAAATGTAAAAAGAAACAAACAACCCTGGGAGGAGATCAGGTAACAACAAATGAAACTAAAAAAGAATTTGATGTTAAGTAGCATGTAAGAAAATAACTTTTTAAAATCAGAAAATTTGCCACCTGTATTTTTGCCTGTGAAACAACAGGGAATGATCCATTTCTGTGAGTGAAGTGCTGGACTGGACCTCAGTCAGCCTCCCTCAGGTTGTGCATTTGCCTAAATTCCAGAGGTATGCAGCACATCTATCTTACCCTGGGCTTCAGTTCCCTACATCCAGAGCAAGGTTAGTACTTCTAGCAGGCAGCTGGGAATTGCTGGGGAAACATTCACTGTTACAGGACAGCTCAGAACAGAGGTGATGGGAACCAGATGGGACAGACACTAAAGACAAAGCTGATACAGAAAGAACACAAGGGTGTGGCAAGAAAGGAAAGAAGAAAGAAAAACAGCAAAAGAAGTTGCTAAGAAGTTGACAGGCCAGTTTTCTGTTCCAGTTCTGAGCATGCACTACATTTTTCAAAAGTGAAATACTTTGAAGAATAAAGAAACTATCATCAGAATAGCTACAGTATTCAGATGAAATAAGATAAACCATTTCATAAAAAAAGCAAAGCCCTTATATTCTGACAGAAGAACAATGGTGAATTATGCAATTGTAAAGCAATATGATAGTTCACATGACTGCATCTTTACAATTTTTTATTTTCAGAAGTTACCAGTTAAGAGATGACCTAAAGCAGAATCGTGAACTCTAGCAACCTCCAAATGTTGTGCTTCTACTTAGTTGCAAGCTACATCATTAACAGTACTTACACATAGAAAAGCAAAACATTAATAAAAATTAGCTGAAATTTATCATTAACTTTTTTCTGAAGGGCAGTCAACAGAAGTCTTTGTTAGGGTAATTTTAAGAACAACAGCTCAGCCTCATCCTAATGACAACAAAAGTCTTCTTTGCCTCCACTTTGAGATTTACTTAAGCTGCTTTTATAAATTTTATAAATTGAAAAAAAATTGCATCCTCAATTTTGTCACTAGCAACAGGTTTTAACTGTTGAAACTCAATAACCTTTCAGCATTTCTAACATGTTAAGCACTGCTTTAAGAGTTTATAGTGATGCAGTGTGGAAGAGAACTGTGTAGGTTCAGATCTCTGTTCCTGCCCACAGAGGTGCTAGGTTCAGAGTGGGGTCCAGTTGCTCAGGATCAGATCCAGTTAAGTTCTGAGTATCTGCAGAAATGGAGATGCCACAGCCTCTCCATACAGCCTATTGTAGAGCTGGACCACCCTGATTAGGAAAATTTATTTCTTAAGATCAGAACATTCAGTTCCAGAACAATTCTAATACGTGAATAATTCCAATTGCTTTATTTTTATCATCCAAATGCAGAGTCTCAGGGAACCATGTCCATCTGGGCAAACCCCAATTCAAGTACGAAGAGCTAGAATTATACCTTTGATTTTACAAGCAAAACTTATTTCTTGCTTTAAAATATCAACATCAAAACAAGTCAGCATCTTGAAGAGTCAGCTTTAAACCTCTTCCTGCATGTGGTTTATGAACACTTTTATAAATGGCTGGCACTGGCTAAAGGTAGAAACAGAGACATTTGAATGATCAAGTCTCAAATCTTCCAAATCTCTATAATGGCCCCTGTTGACTTTTTTGAACATCTTATAACTGCTTTTTAGAAAACAAATATATAGTTACTTGCTATGTTTAAACAAATAGAAACAAGGTGTGAAAAATCAAGTAATGAAAAAATACAAATTTAGTCAGCACTGATATATTCAGAAAATAAATATTAAAGTGCTAAATATACAGCAGCAAAAAGTCAAGCTATTGATTGACTCTTCCATCAAAAATGCATAAATTGGGAGTTCGGAATATCTGGATAATTAATCAAAATCAAATCCTTTGCCTTTAGTTCCTATTTGTGTTTCTCATATACCATCTGGACAATTAATTCCCTTCCTATATCTCTCAAGCAATATTAAAATAGTAATTTACAACTTACTTATAATTACTACATTCCAGCTGTCATTGAATAAAAACACTGGTTTTATTTCTTCAGAAATTCTACATGTGTTATGACAAAGCAGACATTTAACACAGCCTTTCTTGGCTCTTCACTCTGTTTGTGTATAAAGGTAATGTTGGAGCTCTCTTCTCTAAGTTTAACTGTTTCTGCATGCTATCACCTTTCAAATATGATCCCCTACAAACTTTTATTTTATGCCTTACTCTTTCAAATTCTGAAAGGCTGACCTCAAAGGAGTGAGGAATTCTGATTCACTCAAAAAAGAAGGATCTCTTTCATAACATCTGAGAATTCCCTCAGGAAATGAATACAAAAGAGGGATAGGGGCATGTATAGGCAATGGCTATAAGCAAGAGACAGATATGAGAAAAATTTTAGATATTTACATACTAAATGAATGCTACAGGTAACTTTGAACACATTGCTTAAAGCCAGGAATTACTGAAAGAAGGGAAGGGAAGAAAATACTGCATATGAAATTCCTAAGTTAGGTAAAATACACTGGATAACTTGAGGAGCTCCAGATCCAGGAGAAATGTACCAGTATTTATTATTTTAATGTATTTATACCAACATTCTGCAATATTCTCATGAGTTGTAAGGAGTTTTTCAAGGGAACCAGCAAGAAGTTCAAAATGGACCGGGTGCAGCCACGAGTACTGACAGGCTGGAGGCACTGAAGACACTTTTGGGACAACTCAGGCAACACAGTCCAAGATCAAACCTGGAGCCATCTGGGAAGTCACTACTGCCCCTTGCCTGTGTGGACTAGAGTTAAGCACATATTTACCAGCCACAGACAAATAAAGAGAGAGTTCCTTTGCTTTATTCCCTACCACTGAAGCCACTTGGTTGCTTAAAAGGGAGGTCTCATTTCACATACCCAAGAACCTCCCATCTGGTATCTGGAAGCAGAGCAGAGAAGAAAGGACCTCTCCATCAATCCTCACCCACGCTTCCCCAGGGCCTGACTTCCCATAGGTACCTGCTTGCCTTTGCTATTGTTCCCTGCTTCCCCAGCTCTGCTCCTGACAGCAGCTTCTCTGGGAACAAAGCTCCAAGTAACAGCAACAGAAATCATTATATCTTCTAAGGAGGATTCACAGAAATTCTGGAAATGGTAGGAAGCAAACCAAGGATACTGCACATTTTATTTCACTGTAAGAGGAACCAGTGTGCTCAAAGTGAAAACAAAAATGCAAAAAGTACTTTTTTCAGACAAGACAACTACTGATTCTTCCTGATCTGTACCAATGACAAATGAGTGCTAAAACTGTCTAAAACTGCTACTGTTGTTTGTTGTTTGCAGGGGCCCTGAAAGCCTGAGGAATGAGTAAGGAATTGGGCATTCCAGCTCATGTCCAGAAACATTTCCATAAAGGAAGCTGCAGCTACTAACTAGTAAATCAAGTTCTCAGATGGTCATTATCCAGGTATCCACACAGCCTAAAAGCTGCTATTTATTTTGGGGCTGGGACAGAAGTGCAGTGGAATGCCTGATAAAATTAGTTCAGTTGAAACCAATCTGTATTACAAAAAATTTCTTCTTCACTACTTCATGGCACATATTGATTTACTGACTAGGAGAGAGTCTTGAAACAAACTGCTTAATTGGATTAGATGGAGCTATTACAAAAACATTTTTTTCTCTCCAGAGCAATGTGAAGTTGTCCAAAAAAAATAAAGTGCAGAAACATTATGAGTGCTGAGCAAAAAGAACAAGCATTATAATGAGTGATAAAACGAATGAGTAAATTAAATGCCTTGTAAAAAAGGAACAGGTGCATCATGTAAAACAAGTCCAGTATTTATTTCTTGTCAATGGCATTGGTAAGATCTTACATTCTACTGGAGTTTGAAGTGCTACTTTTCTGCAGCACTTCAGAGCAAATAGCACATTGCAAAAGAGAAAAAAGAAATGCCAACTGGGACACTTACAGGCCACAGGGATATAAATAATAAGATGGTGGGAAACTAAAGACAGTGGAAAGCAGGTACATTAAAAAGGGAGAAGAAAACTTAATCGAACTGCAACAACATCTACAGGAGAGACAGACCAAGAGACAGACAGCAAGTGCAGAAATGCACAGAAGGATGAATTAGGATCAACAGGACACTCCAATACACTGAATGGTGAAGTTACTTTTTTCCCCCAAGTACATCCCCTTTTCTACACAGCCACCTCCAAAATCACGTCATCACTTATGCTTTTAATCCAAATAAGGGTACTGCACTGTTTTAAATGATACATTATCTATATATTTTATCATGGCTTTGGATGAGATATTTCTTGAAACAGTATTTAATGATGTTTTTTCACCAAAGAAATAACATCTGCAGTAAATAAAAAATATCACTAAAGCAAATACAAAATAAAGTTGTTTAAACTACTGAGAAAACAATGCTTTCCATCACTACAAGGATGGCAACCATAATAACAGAAAATTCAGCTGCATAACATAAATTAAAAGATGGAGGAAATGTTGTGCATGTGTAACTTTTTACACGGTTTATGGGCTGAGAAGCCATAATTCCCTATTTTAACTATTTCAAACAAGGGACATTTCTTATGTCTTTACTCTGTAAGATGTAGAGTCAACTCCATTCCCCACCCCCAGCAATTCCTAGGGATATTAACATATAATACAGTCAAACAAACAGCCCCTAAGCTCAGGTCTCCACCAGGTGCTCTGCCAGCTTCCACAAAAGACAAAAGCTTGTGTTCCATAAACTATAAAAGGAAGCTTCTGTACTCTGCCTCCAGTAAGACAAGCATCACCACATAAGTCACAACTCCTCTAAAAGAATAAGGGAGGCAAAAGGATCACACAGCTCTGGTTTGAAGCATTTATAAATGCTAATTGAAATAGCCAAGGCTATAATCTCATGTTCTTTCACATATTACTTACCTTTCGTAGCTGATTTGTGAAAAATAAGGTCTGTAACAAACTGTTCATGTAACAAGTTGCTCCCTGGTTCTTTAAGCCAACATATCCTGTGTGCTTCTTTGAATCCCACCTAGAAGACAGTTTGTGGTTAAAAACAAGATAGTTCTGTATTACCTATAATAAAGAGTACTTGTTCTAAGGTAGTGCTACTGGTAGATATCAGCTAATCTTCACTGTTTCTGAAGGTTCAAAGAAACTACACTTCACTACTGCCTGCCAGTAACAACAGGCTTTGCAATTAAATGCTTAGTGATTTTAAAATATGTTCTATATGGCACAAAAATTATGTGCTATGAAAGCAAGCTGAACTCAGAACAGTACTTTCAAGGGCAAGGCTGCATTTCAGGACAACCCTGCTGTTTACAAGTGCCTTGAAGGAGAACAACTGAGATGAAGCAGTCTCACAACAACTGCAAACCAAGGCAAGTTAGACAGCAGAGCCACTGGGCTGCACCTGGAACCCCATCAGCTCCAACATCACAAATGTTGAGGCCAGAATTGCAGAGATGTTAAATCACAAAACAACTCATACAGCAGCTGAGGTTCCACAACATTATGCTGACTCACACAAACAAACCTAATCTATACAAAGATCTCTATGTGACTATGAAAATATGGTCATGTGAGAATTCACCAATGAGTAGTGACAAAGTGAGAATGTCTGATGGGAGCTACAAATGGTTTTAACATGGAATACTTGAACAATCTCAAGCTACATAAAAATATCAGAATTAAGAATTTTATTTATCAATTTGTTTCTAACCAAAGATACTTACGCTACTCCGTGTGGAGCATCTGCTTGAACATAAACTTCAAAGGTAACTTTGTCCTCTTCTATAAAGCCTTTTTCAGGATCAGTAACTTCCTGTAAAACAGCAATGACACAGGAACATGAAAAGTGGAGCTTGCAACATGACTGTAGTGAAGCATTCAGTTAGACATCACTTTCTAATTTCCAAGGCTGAGCTATCAGTAATAATAAACTGAAGAAGAAAAACTGAAGAACATCAAAGCAGCTATTTTTCAACTTACTACATTTTAATTTATTTTTAGTGTCTCAATACAGGAAACTTGATTCTGCCTTCTAAGATTTTGCAGCAGTTTTTCAGTTTTCAATGATATGAGTTGGTAAACAAATGTTCTGCTTCTTCTGGATAATATTCCAGAACTCTTGCAAATGCTTAAAAAGCTGTCACAATTCAAAATAAACCTTAGTAGTATTATTAGGGCATTAAATATCTGTACACATATAAAATGAACATATGGAAATGCAAGCAAATTTATATTGCTTCAGCATGTCGTTGATTATCACATAGTGAAAACAAAACACAAGCACTCAGATATGTAGAAAATATGAATATGGGAATATTTAAACTACAACATAAGGGCACTCCACAGAAATTAAATTAATACAGGAATTCATAAGAAATTGAAAAGAAATCCAGAGCAATGACAGAAAAAATAACACCCTGGAAAAAAACCCTTGCTGTGAGCATCTCAATATGCAGGAGTACAAGTACAAAACTGCTCCTATCTAGCAAAAGATTAATAAATGTCCAGTTACTTACACTCCAGGCCATGAAGTTAGAAAAGCCCCAGTCATTCTCCTTATGAAAGAACAAGTGACTAATACGACGACTGAATGATTTTTCATCATCCTTGTAGTTTATTATCTTGAGAACTGCTTGTGCATGACAGGACCATGACCTATAAATACAGAAGAAACACTTGAAACTCGTTCAAAACCAAGCTTTCTATAGTCATTCACATAATTTTTTTGTTAGGAATTTTTGGTACATTACTTTCACACACCAGATTTTTTTCTCTTTATTAGATGCTAAGATTTGGTTAATTGAGGGCATGAACCTCTGGGGCTTTCTGAAGCCACATTATGAATGTGAACTTGGAATGGAGATTTTCTAATGGCAACAGTGTTGTTAAGAAAGTGTGTCAGTCCCTTCCAGGTAACAGTGGTGTAAGAAGCTGACAGCTCTCCGAGGTGAGTGAGTTCTGATCTGCCTCACTGCACATGGATGGACAAACCCCAAGTGCTCTCACAGAGTGGGGTGTCTCAGCCTTTGGAACAGAGAGGAGGCTCTACCCTCCCTGCCACTAGATTAACTCCCCAACACTGTCTCAGCAGCACTTCCTTATGATCATTCCTGTTCAAAACCACCCTACCTGTGCAAGACAATCAGTGTGAACACCAGCTCAGACAAGGTCTTTTCACCGCCTCATGCACTGCTGCTTGCTCAGCTCCACCAGCTGCACCTTGCTTGTTACAAGATCCCATTATCCTTTCTCTGTGACTACTTGCATGTGAATCACTTTTCCCGTGACATGTTAACACACAACTCTTTTCTTTACATTCTGCACTGAGCACTCAACTTCTAAATCACAAAAACGATGAAAAAGTGCAACTTTTTATTCAGAGTGAACAACAAGCTTTGTGAGACTCAGTGCAAGAATGGAGTTACCCTATCGGAAAGGACACTTGAGGGGTCTGCACTCTACCTGGATAAGCTGCAGGAATGCCCTAGAGATGTGCAGTTATCTTTTAAATTTTTTTTATTCTTTACAAAAGTGGTCAAAGGTAACTAATGTTGATTTGCATGCAGGACTCCAAGAACACAAATGTGTTCATATCTCAGTGGGTGAGCAATGAACTCCACTTAAGGAGAGGACTCTCTCTGATGCCCTGCTTTGCCTCCACTGGTAGCAGTTCTCTGCTCACACGCTTCACAGGGCAGGATTTATAGCTTGGCATGGTTAGAGAAGCTCCATTTTCATTTGAAATAAACCCAGAACCTTTTTCATGCCAAGAAAACTGTCAGCAAAGGACTTCAGCAATCAAACAGAAATACATCTAAATTCTACCACAAACTTCTAGTTACACAAGGTGCTTTTAGCTCATCTTAAAGAGGGGGTTATTCTTATGCTTTGGGATTTAGAAAGGTGGGGGGTAAAGGGGACTCAACACCTTGCAAGAATTCTTTCCTCTTCGAGAAAGCGAGGTAAAGTACTTTCTGTAGATGTCTGTGTTTCTTGCACTAGATTAACCAGCATTAAGTGAGGACTTGTACAATAATGAAAAGGCTCTTACGTGGAATCAGATTCAGCATTGCACTGCAGGAAGAATCCTACACTTTTCTGGTGTGGTCTGTCCGGGTAGAGCCGCGGCATAACCATGATCTTCCATGGCAAATTCCGCACGAAGCAGGGGGGGCTGAGAACCGACTCGCTCAGCCTGTTGAAGCGTTCCACTGTAAACTGAAATGTTGCTTCTGACCTCCAGCTTGAATCTGCAACACACACACACACACACACACAGCTGCGTGAAAAACCTCTGTTCTTCACTCCATAGTGCCAGTTTCAAAAATCATGTAACGTGAGCGTGTTTCACGGAGTGGGGTACTGGAAGCAACGAAAACATTCCCATCCCAGAGAAAGAGTGAACTACTTAATTACGGAAGTTTCAACTTTTTCATTTTGAAAATCACCGCAACTCCATTCAGGCAAACGGGGCACTGCTGGACGCCTTCCTTTTGTACGCTATTTCCTTAAATGCTTCTTTAGCACTAGAATTTGTTACCACTCGAGTTTCTTCTAAAGCAGCAGGTGCAGCAAGACAGACATCAAATGCTTTACAACTACATCACAGCCCACTCTAACTCTTCTTCTTGTGTAGCATCTCCACAGCCCAGTTTAAGTCAGTTCCCTGCGTGAACCCATACGCACAAAGGATTTTCACAATCTGTTCAAATGCCCTGTTGATACCATGCCACTATTTAGTTGGTTTTGGCTTGCAACAGTATATTTTAAAACAGATGAAGTCCATAGGCTGGTTGTTGGATTTTTGCAAAACCATATCCGTTTGCCGAAGGTCAAGAATAGGGCCCTGTATTCTTTGTGGTATTCAAAGCCTTTGGAGATTTTTAGTGGTCTAACACAAAGTTAAATAAGACACTTTTTTTTAAGAGCTCATTTTGACACACACAATTAAAAGTAATTTTGCCTTCTTCCCACATACCCAGTTCTTCACCTACCACAATCTGTTCTGCTTCTGTTGTACACAGCTATAACAGGGTGCTGGAGACTGCGACAGCTTCAGCAAGGCACAAGGCTGGGCTATCTCTACTGTGACATGCCTCATATTGCACTCAGGGAGGATAAACCTGCAACTTATCCCAACAGCTCTACAGGGCAGGGATGCACAAGGCACTCCCTTCCTTTTGCATGGTTGCAGTTTGACACTCATGTGACATGGAATGCTGCTGGGTGCCAGGAAGTCGGAATAGCACCCACAGCCACCCTGCTGTTCTCACTGCAGCCACGGGGGAGGCAGAACTGAGGATGTGCCACACGTGCAGTGACACCTCAAATCAAAAAGCACTGAGGTACAATGACACCAAGCCAGCAATCAGACTGTGAAATTGTGACAAGGCACACAACAAATGTGTCCTTTCTGTACATGGACAGCAGCCATTTACTCAGTTTGGCACAGCCCAGAGACAATGTTGAACCATTTTTTCAAAAAACAGGTGAGTCCTGATTGCTACCTTACTTAAAAAATGAAACACTCTTGATTACAACATGCAACAGTGTAAAGATTATACACTTCATACAGAAAATTACCAAGTTTTAGCCACAACTACCAGGGAGCTTTGACAGATTTCATTCTTCTCCCTTGTGACACAGTTTTCAAGCAGTTGTCCTTCTCCTGAACTGCAACACAGTGGATTTTGTTGTGTATGGCCTGACAGCCCTAAGCATTGCAATTGTCTCTTGAAAGTACTACAGCCCAAACCAACTTCCTCCCCCCTGTACTCCTGCAAAGACCTTCGTGTTACCCTGTGATGTCAGCTTCCTCAGTAACACCAGAGTTCAAAGGGTTACTTTCTCCTTTTTCCCTACCTGGAAGTGCAGCTAACTACACTTACAAACTCTTCTCTTCCCATTTTCACTACTCACTGCCCACTGACAGAGTGAAGGGCTGGTCTTCTACACCAAGAACCTGACAGGCTGCAGACAGAGGAGCTCTAACTTGATTTGCAGCCAGGATAAAACAAATCTGTAACATGCTTAACAATTTTAAATCAGTCTTGCTTCACATGTATCTCAAACCAACTTGAGACCACCTCCCTACTCATAATCACGCTCAGAGCTTCTGGGCTCAGTCTAAGCTTCTGAAAAAGGAGCCAGGTTTGCTTTCTGCTTCCTTTGATGCAGCTTTCAGAGCACTTCAGTACAAGGATGCAGCAGTGCTGCTACAGCGTCAGCTAAAAAATGCAGCCCACGCAGCATCTGCAGATGCTACAGAGAAAGTTTTCCTGTATTTCTTGATTTCTTTTCAGGAAAGCCTGTGCATGAGAGCTCACCAGGGAATGGGAACTCTTCTCTGTAAAATATCTGAGCAATCACTCATAACTGCCCCATAAAAATACAGCCTTGTAACACAGGACAACCCTAAAATAGAAGTTTCTTTAAAAGTAACAACCTTCCTTTCCTTCCAGTAAGCTCATTTTTCTTTAGGAAGTATAATGGATTAAAAGATTAATTTTAATAAAAAAAGAAGTTTACATAGCAAACATGACGATTTTTTTGAGCACATCAATAAATAAAGCCTTTTTTGGCCATCACAAGCATGTCCTCCCATTTCCAGTAAAAGACTGCAATTGGCAGCAGGATAATTTAGAAGTAACTGGCAAGTAAGACATCTATAAATCCCTGAACTACAAATTGAACACAAGGTAAAAAGAACTGATCCAGCTGACAATACTTGGAAAAGTTAGATGCAATGGATTGTCTTTGCTATGTGGAAAAGAATTTTGCATTCATGAGATGAATGTCACAGTCAGCACCTTCAGCACCATAAACAAAGATCCTTCAAATCAGAGATCCAAATACTGAATATGATCAATTTTAAGACTGAAGTACATATTTAAATGTTTACACTTTTGGGAAAAGCAGATTTCTTTATTCTCTTAGTAAACGTTGCTACCTTTAAAGTGCACTGAGGTTATTAAAATATTCTGAACCTGAATTATTAATGGAGAAACTGGCTGAATATTCTATGAATATTTTAATAATGATCCAAATACAGCATGCAATACCAGCATATGGCTGAGACTGATGCTTCTGAAAGCCTTCTTGCCTCTGCAATTCTTCACAGAAATGAGACTTCAGGAGGTAATGGCAAAGCTGTAAGTTTATGTTTAGCTAGGGACTTTCTGCTCGAACTTTTAACTTCTAAGAGAATTTATTCTAGGTGTTGTTTTGAATACTGATGCACTTATAAACAAAATTTGATCAGAGCCTTGTTTTTATTAATTTTTACTTTATTTGCAGAAGCTGCTTTTCCAGCTCACAAAGCCTGGCTCATTTAAGTCATTCCCCATACAAAGCATAGCACAGTCCTTCAGCTGGTTCTTTTTAATTGCTAACACTTCATACAGAGCAACAACAGGTACTGGTCACAGTGCTTGAGAGAACACAGCCTTATCTGAAGCCCTGCTGGTGAGCACTGCTGCTCCCCTTCCCTCACAATGCCTGCAGCCTGTTGCCTAGCAAAGGGGATGAGAGCTGCACATTTTTTTCCAGACTTATCAGTCATTTCTTTATGTGCCACACTGGAAGAACAAAATCACCTCAAAAGTTTCTTGAACTCAGAAAATCACCAGAAAGCTGTTTCTGTGATCCAGCTGGAAGCATCAGCCTCTCATCTTGCTGCTCACCTCTCTCACAGGAACCATTAAACTCATTAATTTCACTGAAGAGGTATCTAAATTCTACTCATGCATTCTGTATCAGCTCAGATTGGTGCCCCTTGCTATGAGTAACAGCAAAGGGAAACTGCATGTTTATCAGAGAAGCTCATGTCTCCCACTTTTTCCTATCTTCTGAATCTCCAGGCTGTCCATTACACATGCACATCATGCTGCAAACCTGGTTAGCAAGAGCACAAACAGCAAGAGAGCAATTGCACTGATGTGTAAATAATGCAACAGCAATCAATTAATCTGATTTACAAGACTTGGAAAAGAGGCATCATCCACTTACATGATGCAAGTCTTCAGGAATGTTTTTGCAACCCTAACATTTTGCAATAACACTATTTTCTATCTGTGTCAATGCACTGCTATAGCAGCACCAAGATGTAGCCAGACACTCCTTATTCAAATATGACAATGAGGAACTATTAAGAGTATTGCTTAATAACCACACTTTAACCCCAAAGGATATCCCAGTGCAGAGTGGGCCAAAGCTCCTGACCCTGCTCAAAGTCCACAAAGGTGTGAGAAGTTTTCACAAGCCTTCTGTCAAATATTTTAAGACAGTTCTTCTCTCTAGCATGACACCTTCACATCCAGTGCTGAGAGGAGCCAAACAGTTGGGAATTGAAGAAACAGGTTCACAGTAATTTTTTGGTTAGAGTTTTTATGCATGAAGAGGTGTCTATCTGATTATTTGCCAGCCCTGATGCAGCCTGGCTTTCATCAGCTATTTCTGCAGCTTAGACTCCTTTTGCCTAATTTGTACAAGTATACACAGACCAATTAGTAGATAAATTGTTTTGCTAACTGATCAATGTGTTACGTATTGGCTGTATGAACAAACACTATGAGGCTTTCTACCTATAAACATCACTACTAAGAACAGAACTTAAACAGAGCTGCCCTTGCCAGTGGGTGTCAACCTACGTGATCCTCTCTTGACACCCTCTAAATACCAGGGCCTGACAGACATATAACATCTTTTATAACAGCTTTGGATAAGAACAGAATTCCCTGTTTCAGTCTCAGCTACTTACTCTGAACAATAAATCAAAACCCTCTGAATGAGTTTAGGTAATCACACAAATAAAATTCATAGACTAAGAAGACCCCATTTTTATTTTATTGAGAGACTCTGGTCATAGGAAACTTTATCTTTGCCTCACCTTTGATACAGAGGTGATTCAACCATGAGATGCTTTTATCCTGAATATAAACCCTATTCCCTTCATGGAACATGACTATTTGCTATCAGTATTCTATGTTCCTTGAATACATGAAAGTAAGCATTTTTTTTACCTTTAACCTCAAACTCAGATTTTTCTAAAAAAATCACTCAACATTTTTGCACAAATCTAACTAAATGTTTAAGCCCAGTCCTGAATGGACTCTCAAAAGACAGCACGGAATATGGAACAAATCCCATTCATACATTGTCTGCCTTCTCCCAACTCAATTTTACTTCGTTCTTCAAACTGAGCAGTCCCTGCCCATATCCTCTAAGAAAAGAAATATCATTGCACATTTTCTTCACTACACATAACAGATTTAAGTGAATTACAAACTTGTTACCTTTCTTTGAATATACCCAGACAGATCTACTTACAATTATTTGATCTTCTGTAACACAAAGTTACAGAACACCCTTATTTTCATTTAATAGACCAGGAAAAAGACTTCAAAGACACATCCCATTTTATTAACAGGACATTAATACATAACCTTTTCCTTTGCATTTGCAAGTAAAAGGGCATCAGAATTGAGGGCAAAAGATGTTAATCAACAAAATAGTTACCACTGACTTACCACACAAAGACAAAACCAGAGCACAGCTGCCACCTGACAAGAGAGCAGGACAGATAAGGATTCTAACCATCCTGAAGGAATTGCATAACTGATAAAATTACTATTTAGCAAAGCCCAGCTGCAGCACCTTTAAAGGGCTGCACCACAAAATGTAACAATGAGCAGCAGCACTTCTGCAATTTTTAAATGAGTACCTAGAAAGAGTACAAGAAAAAGATCCCAAGCCCTCACAAGTCAAATGCTATTGTACAGCTATGTGAAAAGGATGCCTACACAGAAAACCAGCAGCCATAACTACAGAGGAATTCATTTTTTTAATGACCTGCAGTTCAGATGACACAGGTAAGATATGGACCACTTTCTCCTCAAAATCATAAAAATAAAGAAGCCAAACAAACTATCCTTTTATCAAATATTTACTTACCATCTTCCATGTCTTCTTCAGTGTTGTTGTGTCCATCAGCCATCGCCACATTCCCATTAATGACAGGATTTTGAGTAATTCTTGGAGGATCATCTGTATCTCCAGCTAAGACAAAAAAGTACATACAAATTAATTAGATAACTAATAATCAGAAATTAACATTTTTGTCTCATGTAGTGCTTATGAGACACGCAAATGGTGCACACTTGCACAGAACAGTATTCACTTAAATTATCAGACAACAATTGTACTGGTATGTGTCCAACTAAAATTCTTCAAATAGTGGAATGTTTAAGGATGAAAAAAACCTCCACATTAATGTGGAATACAGATACAAAGGGCCTATATTGATTCTTAAGTTTCCAAATGGCCTTACTGTAAGACTTCTTCAGTGTTACCTTTTTTTAAGAAAAAACCCAAACCTCTAATCAAATGTAATGGTAAGATTTAAATCTTATTTGGGGAAAATTGGAAAGGAAATCCTTTAGGATTAAGGAACATTTTAGATATAACATTTTCCAGTTTCCAGACATCATTGCCATTAAGTTTTGCTACAGTGACCATTACATATGTAAATGCCACTAAACCAAGAGATGTGAGACAACTCAATGAACCAAAACCCCACTATTTTTAAGATGTATTGCTTTGATTGAAAAAGCACCTTCCTGATTCCTCCAACAACTGAACAACTCCTCCTTCCACTGCTTGCATACCAAAAGCCAATGGATGGTTTCAGTATGATTATGGTAAGTGGATACATTCTTGGATAAACTAAACCGGTTTTATCATCAAACTGTAAAACCTATAAGCCCTTGCAGTCACCTCAAGGGCAAGCACTACTTAAAAGACACTCCAGTTTAAAGGGTCTGATGAGTCTCTCACTGCTATACAAGTCGTGCCATTAATTTGTATATTCTATTACCCGTCAAAAGCCCCAAGGTTACTGCTTTCTGTAGCCAGGAACAGTTTTACACCCAAAAGCCGCACCAAATTATTGGCTGTGTGCACTGCCGAGGATGCAGCTAAGCTGCCCCCCGGGATGGGAACCGTTCCCAGGGGCCAGAGCCGATCCCAGCCCCGGCAGCAGCGCGGCCGTGCCCTCCCGTCAGCACCCTGGACAGCGCCGCCCCCGGCTCCGGCCCTGCCGAGGGAGCTGCCCCGGCTCCGGCCCTGCCGAGCTCCCC
>VZRZ01011485.1:54459-76118 GCA_013398175.1 Climacteris rufus | reverse complement strand
GAGCTCCCCCCGGCTCCGGCCCTGCCGAGCGAGCTGCCCCCCGGCTCCGGCCCTGCCGAGGGAGCTGCCCCCGGCTCCGGCCCTGCCGAGGGAGCTCCCCCCGGCTCCGGCCCTGCCGAGCGAGCTGCCCCCCGGCTCCGGCCCTGCCGAGGGAGCTGCCCCCGGCTCCGGCCCTGCCGAGGGAGCTCCCCCCGGCTCCGGCCCTGCCGAGCGAGTTCCCCCGGCTCCGGCCCTGCCGATGGAGCTCCCCCCGGGTCCGAGCTGTGCACGGGCACGCGGAGATGGATGCCCGGGCACCGAGATGCCCGGCGAGGGATGCCAGGCTGTTTGCAGGAACTGCCAACTAGCCTGGACACTTGCCTTCTACCAGACTGCAGCTGAATTTCTCCTGTACAGAAGGCACAAACACAAGCGGCAACAAGAATCTCTTGTGATCTCGTGATCACCTCCCGAGTCTTTCAAAAGCCAGGGAGCTCGCCCCACAGGTAGGATAAGCCACGGGGAAGTGCGGTAGGAACAGGCACCAGTTGTTTCAGAGTCCTCCCTCTCCTCACAGCACAGCGTGGTTTTGCAGCCTCACTCCAATTCACTCACACAGGAAGATACTTTCACACCCGGCACTCCTATTCGGATTGTTTACTCCTCTGGTAAATCCACACAAGTAGTAACCTCTGCCCTCAGCACGACAGAAACAGCTCAGGTTAGAGACTTACTTCTGGATTACAGCTACGGTAGATCACGAACTTAATGCTCACCCAGGGCTTTCAGAAGCTTCTTAGGGTGCAGCAGATCTCACTGAGGCACGAGTGAAAGGAGTGCTGTGAAACATACAGTGTGCAGCACCCACAATAATGTGTTCACTTTCCTAAATTCTCAGTATTAGAACAAAAGCAAAAATCAAGTCTGACTTAAAGTTTTGATTTTGTAGGAAAAAGGTTTGCAGAAGATTGGCTCCTGTGTGGTAGAGCCTCGGGGGCTGCCTCAGCAGCACTGGCAATGCTGCAGCAGAACAGCAAATTAAAGTAAAGATTAACTACAACAAAACTACAGGGGACAGGTCTGAACTACTGCAACAAAAGAGCAGGAAAAATGACAAAAATCAAGAGTAAGAAGGAAAGACCTCCAATTTCATTTCTACATCCTGCCTTTCCTCCCTCTCCCCTCTTTATCCCTTTAACAGCACGTGCTGGTCTGAACAGCAAGCTGTCCCCTGGGTCACTGCTATCTGGAAGCACAGAGCACGTCCTCAAAAGTGCAACAATTTCTTACACTAAATTAATACTAGGATTTTTTAAAAAATATTTTTCTTTCTAAAGCAATCATCAGTGTAACAGTATTTAGAAACAAACTGAAGCAAACACCTGAGGAATACTTCAATTCTGCACTAAAAGTTCATCTCACGTTTTCTTTTAACAAGGAATTCAAATGTCAACACTGTGTTTCACGGGGAAAGAACTGTCCTTAACTAAGAAAATAAAGAGCTTTCTATGAGATACTGCTCTACATTCCCCAAAAATATGAGTAGTTAGAGATCACAGCAAAAGCAATCAACTTAAACAGAGGCAACATCTGAGAGATACTGTTTAGTGATAACAACAAATGAACCATGATGAATGCGTCTGCTGCTTCTTCTGACATATATGGATACACAGTTTGTGATACAGCTGTCAGATATGGAAACCAGATAACACTAGTCAATATTTTTGGCTTCTGTGAGCAAAGGAAGCTTTTTAACTGCTAATAAAATTCCACTAATACAGCAAATCCTTTACACAAACAAAACATAACCCCTCTTCAACAGATGTACCAGCAAGCAGTATGAGAAAATATATTTTCTCCTATAGCACTGAAAACCAGTAATAGATGTTTTCCTCTCTTGTCCTTAAGAGCTCATAGGAAAGAACTGTAAAATCATACCAAGATTTAATTAAGAAACATGTTTTCCTTTGCCTCAAGCACAGGCAGTGCCAAAAACTTATTCAAATTATACATTACAGGATTAAGAAAAATACCTGCCCACACTGGCCAGGAAAACCTTCCTACCAAACACACTACTTAGTACACCTGTCTTTAATGCAGCTTAAAGCACAGTGTGTCAACATCACCCCAGTCACGTCATCTGTCCATTCCCAGACCTGAATACCCAGTTCTAATGATATCCCTGGAATAAATTTGAGATGCAGTCTATGAATCAACTGAAAGTTAACATAAACCACATCAATTAAAGTATCACAACAAAGCAACTGTATGAATAGGAAATGTTTTTAACTATTTAAAGACATTACTGTAAAATATTAAATAAATACAGCTTTCAATACCAAAATTGTAGATACTGTCAGACTGTTTTGTTAGCATTTGTTTTCCACCTCCCCAAAATGCAACACATAAACCTTTGCAGATATTCTTTCATTACAAAAAGGAATGCAAGACAACATGAAAAACAAGACAATTTCTCCTGAAACATTTAACATCATATACCATTTTCTCTCTGCCCATGCCACTGCAATACAAACAAAAAATACATCTTGAAGAGTTTAAAGGGGTCTCTGAGTTTGGAGGTTAGGACAGCTTACAAGAAGAGACATTTCAGACACTATTGAGTTTGTGCAAAAAAAAAGAGCTTTCACTTATTTACTGAAAGATCATGAATGCTGAAATGAAATAAGTCTAAACACTGAGGTATGCAACTGGAACAAAACTGGAGCATGACACCACAGTTCAGGAAGCTGGTAAGAAGTGTCAGTCACCTTACACAGACAAATTACTGGATTATATATAAATGACTCTGCAGGTGCACACTTCTCATCACTCATTAACTACGTCTGTCACTGAAGTGTTGAGATGAAAGCCTGAAAGCAAAATGGTTGTGGCAATTGCTGCAAGGGGGGACTGGAGGGAGAGAAGGGAAAAAAAAAAACCCACTAAGTTCTCTGAAACTATACACTTGCCATATAATGACAGACCTTACAGAAAGTGTGTGTGTGTATATATATATCTATCTATCTATCTACAAAAAATCTGCTTGTTATGGACTATGAGCTCAACATTATCATATTCAAACACTTGCACTGTTAAGCAATCAGAATTAAAACAGCACCAATGATTTTAAAACAAAAAACCTACTCAAAAAAAGCTGTTCAGATGGATTCAGCCTGTTTAATAAGATGAACTCAGGTACCATTGAAAGATATGTTGCTCTGTTGTTCTACTGTTCACAATAACTCAAGTCTACAAGGAAGGAATCTCTAAGTTTGCCACATTTTTTTCCTGTTAGTGAGAAAGCAGAAAGATTTTGTCAGGTTTGTGTGGCTTGTGGCATAACTTCAATGCTGTGCTGAGACAGAAGCACTGCAGAGTGATCTGTCCCTGAGGTGCAGGACACGTTGCTCAGCTGTAAACTTGTGCTTGCACTCACGTGTGGCCAAAAGCTACAGAATGACTCCACAATCTCAGCAATTCCACTAAGGCAGAAGCTGCCTCTATTTTAACAATGATGACGGCCAACTAGAACTTTAGTGGCTCTCAGTCGTGACTCACGTCACATGAAATAGTCAAAGGCTGAAACATTACCTATCATGTTTGTCTTCACCTTTTGGAGCTAGCAGCCACAGAGGAGAAACTGAAGCAGTCTCTGCAGCACGCTATGAAACCTTTGTTTCCTTTGAGGTTAAGGAGACCACAGAGGAGGAGTAACAGCAATAGCAAAACCTCGGTTACAGTTCTCACCCACATCCGCCTCCCAGCCCTGCAGCTTGCACAGCCCTCCCTGCAGGAGGGCACAGCAATCCCGGCAAGGAGCAGGGAGCTGCAGCCAGGGCAGCTGAGCAGCCTGCAGGGACTCAGCCACTCACTGCTGGCAGCAGCTGGGGGATACAGGCAACTTCATGGCCAGGGTTCTGCTTTCAGCCAGGGGAGAACACACAACTTCGTCCTCTTCTGCTGGACTGAACGGACGTTCCAGAATCAAAGTCTTCACAGAAGTTTTTAAAGGCTTTTCAATACTTTCTTTTAATAGAAATAGATCACTATATACAGATATGATAAAGGTGTGTGTTTGAATTCCAGCGGATGAGTGAACCTGCAGTAAACACTAAGAAAAGTGACTTACTGAGCAAAAATGTAAGGTGGCAGGAGATAAGAATAAAGTCAGGGAATGTAAATGAGCAAAGTCCATCCTGTAACAGTCAACCTACATCAGCATCAAGGATATTCACTGCATGCTGAACACACAGTCCAGCTCCAGCTTTACACCTCAGTGTCAGAACTCAAAGCTGTCACAGTCCCTGAGGCAGCCCAGCACAGCCACAGTGCTCAGCACTCACTGCAGAACAGCTCTGCAATTGTGGAACAAACTATACTCTCTTCAAAAATTTCGTTTTTTTAAAATGCATCAGTATTTTAAATTCATCAAATCAAATTATTTTAAATCAAATAAACATATAAAAGTTTACTTCAGTGTATAATTCAGAATATCAGTCTGACATGGACAATTGCACAGAAGTAAAAGAATTAAAAAATCCCCATTGCTAGAAATCATAATGAATAAACATTCTGTGATTTCAAGTGCTATAATAATATCATCTTTTACCACCAAATTGACTTTTGCTACTGTAACTATTGGGCAGCATATCAGAGTACATAATTGAGAAAGTCCTAAAGCAAGCAGTGAACGGCATGCTTTCCAAAGTTACCAAACTGTGGTGCTGCAAAGAGGACACTGCTGAGACTCATTCAGAAAGCAAGAATATTACTTCTTGAAAGCAAACAAAGTTAGAATAATGTGAAGAAGATGATGAACAAAACCTGCCTTGAGCTAGAAAAAATGATACCAACAAGTTACTCCACAAGTCTGTAGCAAAGACTGCCCAGACCATGCCTGGGAGTGGGCTGCAGGCCCTGCAGTGAACCAGTGGAACTGTTTTTTTATGTGGCTGTAACAATTCACAAGAAAACTCCAGCAGATTGCTTCTCCAGCAGTCTGGAAACCACTGCTATGAAAGCCAGATGAACAGGCAATACTCCCAGGAGGCAGGTTTTAAAAAGAACCATCAAAACCCAACCAAACACCCAAACCAAAAAATAAAACCAAAACACCCAAACCAAAATTAGCCCAACAAGCTCCCAACTCCATGATCTGAATGGAATTCATTAACAGTAGTCAATCTTTGAACTACTAAAAGTGTTCAAAGCAAAAATTTCCCCTCACTTGCTCTGAAAGAACTCAGCTTTTCCAAAGTAAGAGAAACTCTTTGGCCTCTAATCCCTACCTGCAGTTAGAATACAAACACCACTTATTGCACAAAGGGACTCAAGAGAAAAGGAATTAAATGAGAAGCACTCTACACAGTTTCATTTTTCCAAGACAGTCCTAGGTTGCTATAATGAAAACTCTGAAGAGGAATCAAGCAATTTCTGTACAGTGGTGCCTTTAAAAAGGCATAGAAAAATAAAGGAATTCACTTAAAACATTTTCAAGGTAAGAAACAGTAACAGAGTCTGAGATTAATTTGGCCAGTAAAATGGGAGGAGGGGAAAGGGAAGTACATAAACCTCCATGATCCTATGGCTCAAGATACAAAACACTGCTGTCATGGATATTTCCTTGACTTGTAAATATTATGTCATTTGTCTTAGAGTTAAAAGTTAATTCTCCCACTAGCAAAATTGCAGGTAATTTGCTTTGGTTTCATTTACTATTTTTCTTTCTTCACGGTTCATTACTTGATCCAATGCCAAAAGGTGAATCTAGAAATGTAAGACCCTTAACAAGAAAGTTATGAAGGACAACTACTAATTCTTAAGGAGAAAAAGCTTCTAGACAAGTATCCAGAGGCAAGAGCCAAGCTTACAGACCAAGGGAGAAAGGTGCTAGGGGTATAAAAGCAAGCAGACTTCCAGCTAAGGAAATAAGGTTCAAAATTCAGTGTTTTCAAAATTTGTCTTAGCACATTTAGAAAGAAAAGAGAAAGCAGCCAACATTAAATCTTAAAAAAAAAAAACCAACAAAAACCCCAGTATTATATGGAAGTCTCTTTCTCTCTAATTGTCATCTGAAACAAGTAATTATTGCATTATTGATTGGGAATTGCAAATCTCCCACAGAAGGAGATGATGTTACACAAGACAGCAAGTGAAGAATTGGGATGGGACAACTTCCTGGAAGCAGACTCATCTCTGCCATGCCTACAAAATAAGCAGCAATGACTAGAGAGCCAGTAACAACACTTATTACCCTGACCAACATCATATTGCTGCTGCCTTGTATTCCCATCACTGGGGCTGTCCAGCCAAAGAGGACATTTTGGCAAAGCACAGGATGGCCAGACTGGCTTTTAATTGTGCCAATGTAACTTATGAATGGAGGGGAAAATGTATTAATAGATTATATGACTATTCTATTCTTAGTTACAGCAAAGCAGCTATACTCTAAGAAGCTCCTGAACACTGAACAACAAGCATGAACAATACCAGTCTGTAAGGTAAATAGTATCAGAAACTGCACCCCACTGATACAGTTATCTCCATGGGAAAATAAAGGGGAGGTACAATGTAACTTTGTGGAGTGAACAATAGCTGAGAACAAATAGCCTACGCAGAACCTGCTCTAGAACTAAGCAGTTTGCTGCAGCAACTCATTTATCTGCTTATCTTCAAAGACAGGAGCAGTCTGATGGCACTTTACAAAACAGAACTCTTTAAAAAGTCTAAAAAATGTGATTAACTTCCTATTGACACATAAAGGGCATTCAGGGTATTATCAATACCACTACTCAGTGAGCTTTAAGCTGCCATTTAAGAATTCACCCCAAAAATTTACTAAAACCAACAGTGACTTAATTACCTGCTTTCAGCAGTTTAACCCTTTGGTTTATGAATAATTCAGGGTCAGATGAAAGACTGCGTGAACCAGAGTTCAGTTTGGACACTAACATCACATCTGGAATTATCCAACAGATTTACAACTTTATGCTCTTGTTGAAGGCGTGTGTACAGACAGCCTCCCCATTTCAAGGAATCTTTCAAATGCTTTTTAAGCTCCAGGTGTTTAATAACTTGGGGGTAGACAGCAGCACTAGCTTGAGTTTTTCTTCAGTACAGTGAAATTATTTAATCAGAAGATACCAACCTGCCTGTCTCACCAACCTGGCTTTATGCATTCCACAGTGTCACAACATCTTGGCAGTCATCAGGACAAGAGAAGGTCTGCTGAAAAATCTTTCACAGTTCCTTTTCCTAGTTTGAAGAGCTTTGTTAGCTTAGGCTATGCTTCTAGAAAACTATCAGACCAGGAAGAAAGGCAGGAAGACTGCTTCTGGCTACTCAGGGTACTCAAAAAACAGTAACTACAACAGTTGACAAGACAAATTATTTTCTTCCATGATCAGGAAAGGCTGAAACATCAGAAGTGTCATGACCTATTATGGCAGCAACTCCTGCACTTGCACTACCTTCTCTCTCTGAATCCAGAGCAGCAAGGCTACAGAAGCAACTACCCCAACTCTTGTCACGTCTTGTCTCTGCACATTCCAGAGATGGCAGCGGGATTACATCTCTGCTGCACACGGGGCACTCGGTCCCAGCCTACCCAACACACCCTAAACAATGTGTTTTTCCAGGATCACACCCCTCTTTATGTTTTACTGCTCGACTCAGTAATGGCCTTCTCCATTACAACAACAAAGGCTACAATCTGCAGCATCACCAGAGAGGCTGAAAAACGACTCACAGAAAAATGAACTTCTGACAGAGGGAAGAAAAGGATGCACACTCAGCTGGAGCCAGGGCAGTCCAAGGGCCACGCAGCATTTCTGTTTGTGTGACACTACACTCAGCATGCTATAGTGCTGTGGACACATCCCTGGCATGTTTAGAGAGACAATTAAAAAGCAATTCAAATGAATATATTTGGATAATAATGTGAGCACATTATGGAATTGGTGATTCTGCTCCCATTAGCACCTCTCTTTCTTTGTGGAACTCTAGAAAAGCACACACCTCCACCACCTGGACCAGCACGATTTGTCTTACTCAGACACAAATTTTTCAGAACACACTCCTGTACCATTTTGGATGAGCACAGCTCACAGTCACAGAAAGTCTTGGGGTACATCTATTTAATTAAATACTATAACTGAACACTCATGATATGCTTAAGCAGCAAAAAGGTTTTGCACACTGAACAGTAGCACTAACATTGCCTTACATGGGTATGATCACACACACCACTTGCCCAAACTAGCTCTGAAGGTGCGCTGCTTCTGCGCAGTCACTTTCTTACAGAGTCAAAATATTATTCATCACTATTTCAGATTCTGCAATTCTGTTTTGAGACCAGATTAATCCTTACAGCAAATGCTAATTGCACTGCTCACTCTTGAACTCAGCCTTGAAGAACGCTGAGTTTTGCTCACATTAGCAGTAGCATGGAAAGTAGCATGAAAAAATTAAATCTTTTTTCCTAATACTGACGTGATTTTTAAACTGTTGAAAACTTGTTGATTTGTCCATGTTAGAGTTTAAATGCAAAAATAATTTCCTAGTAGAGAACAGCACTGGGTAATAATATGGATTTGCACCAGAATTAATTTTGCAGGCACTAGGAGGGAAAAAAATACAAACCACCTCTTTCAGCCCCATCCTTTAATTTACCTTTAAACAGGAAAGATCACTGCAAGCCACAGAAACTCTGCAATGTGACCAGAAACCTCACTTTTAGGGATTTAACACCTTCAGCATTTCTTCTGTTATTTTCAGTAATACTTTTAAAGGTCTTCCATAATCGTTGGAGATTTGCTAACACTGATCTTGCTTTACCTCTTCTTCTTTATGCTCTCTGCTGTGCACAGAAATGGATGGATATGTAAAGCAGGTTTACAGGAATCTGACTCAGTGGTTACAGGTAGATGGTAGTTCTTAGACTAGGCTTTGGGGAGAAGAGGGAAAGGCAAATAAATAAGATTCAGGAAAATAATATTAAAAACTAAATACAACTGTGAAAAAGCAAGCAAGCACAGTTTACGGTATTTCCCTCTCACCTGACAACACAAACAAGCTTTAAATCCAGGCTTCTTTGCTGCATAGTAAAGGAGTCTAAATCAAATATGTTCACAAGAAATTACTCCTTTGAAGATAACTACGCAATGTCTTTCACAGGAGGCTGTTAGAGCAAAGCAGCACGGAACCACAGGCCAAGGCATCTCCAAACTCGATCTGGTAGTCCTATGGTGAATCTAGAAAAATGCAAACACTGTGTCCTTGAGTGCACAAAGAGTGGTGATGTGTGCCACGCCACTGGATGCACACAGTGCCCAGCTGGGATGCACAACTGGAAGATCTCAGGAGCACAGTGTCTGACTACACTGCTCTTGAGGTGGTGCTGCTCCAGTGAAGAACCACCTGGGGCTCTAACCAGCACGGTGCACCGAGTACCAGAGCAATGGGAACTGTAATGTTGAAGCAGAAGGATATTGTTCATACAGAAGAACTGCCAGTCAAGCCTGTTGGGTGTGCTGGTTTGGCTTCTTCACGTAACACACTGAGAGGTTATGAATGAGGACAGAGAAAAGAGACTTGATGTATTCATATCACAGAAAAGGTGATTAGAAGGGGATACAGGATTTTCTACTAAAAAACACAAGGGACCTCATATTAAATTAGCAGAGTGACAGTTTAAAGACACAAAATCTGCTCTTCAGACTTCTAGTATCTCTTACCTCAGTTATCCAGGACCCTTCCTAGTCTACTTAGTCAATACTGCTACAGCAACCATTTGAAACCTTTTAAGATATTTATTTTCCTTGTAACTTCTTTACTTGTCCTATAGCTTTTTAAGATGGAGGAGGGAAGCAAGGCTGTTAACCAGGCTGCACTCGGTGTTCAAGATGCAGCAGCACAGTGAACTTACACAAAGCGTGTATTATTCCCAGCTCACTTCCAAAGGCAATGCAGTGAATGGAAGAAGATTCTACGAGGAGCAGAGAAAAGGTGCAGAGGCAGCATGGCCAGGCTCAGACACCCTCGGGGTGTGCACAGCAGGGAAGGGAACTCCACACCTCCCCTGCACTCACTTAACATCAGCATCTGCCCCTGACAGACCTCAACACAGCAGGTTAAACAGCTTCTGCTCAGCCCAAGGTGGCTAATCTCAGGCAAATATTCAGGGTTTCCACAAGAAACTTTTGAACATTCATACCAGAAACTTGTTACCAGCCTAAAGTTCAAAAAAATCCCCTAATAACAAAATTGCTGACTAAGAAGGCAGTTTTGCAGAACCTGTAACACTTTACAGTAGAAAAATAATGCCTATTGCCCAAGTGTTCAGCACTTTTCATTCAAAGTAAGCCCAGGCCCAAGTCACGCTCCTCCTGCACCCCCGGAGAGGCAGCGCCAGCTGGGAGAGCAGCCGGGGGGGCTGGGCCAGCTCGGCCCTGCAGCCACAGGGGACGGATCCCCCTGGCCCAGCACGGAGCTGCTCCGGGGCAGAGCTGCACCATCCCCGGGGCTGCCCAACCCCAACCTCACCTCAGGGTCGCTCTTACAAGGGCAGATTAACCGCGGGGAAAACGACAACAACAATTAAACCATTCAAGGCCTGAGGTTTGGGGTTGTTTGGTTAAGTCCTTTATGTGAACCGATCCACGTGCACAGCCTGGTAAGAGAGGAACATTTACTGCTTCCTGCCAGCCATACACGGAGCACTGCTGACAAAATCATTACTTTCTACTGAAATTCAGTTTTCACCGTGTTTAGTAACAGGTACATTTCAAGCATAATAGCAAACTACGATTTTAAGAGATTCCTACTACCAAAAAAAAGTATCTACACTTTGGGTTAATTTTAACATTTGTTTCTGAGGTAATTAACAAGAAGTAATTATGCTCTCATCTAAAATTAACAACTGCACAACGAGCAAAACAAAAAACGTTCCTTTTTCAAATGGGATGATCTGGAAAAGAAGCTGCTTTCTTGTTCTCTAAGGCACAGATGTCAGAGTCTTCTCTTCTCCACTAGTTTCCCAAATTCCTGACAGACATGGCTCCCAGGAGCTTTTCAGGTTGTTACTTCACAAGCTCAATTTTCCACCCTCCTCTGTTAGCACCGTTGCATGTTCTACAAACCTTCAGTGGCCAAAGAGGACGAGCAGGGCATGACTGAGTGGAAGGGGTGCCCAGCTGGGACAGGACTGGTGATGGCCCTGCCTCGAACAGGCCAAAGGCCCAGGGCTGCTGCCCCAGGGAGCAGAGGCTGTGGGGTGCTTCACCCCATCCTGCTCGCTCCCCTTCCCTACATCAGTGTCCCCATTTTGACTGGAGTCTCCATGAAACTTTTGGGGTCTAAACACTCAAAAGAAACCTCAGCCATTACATTTCTGGCCAACCTTAATCTAGTAAATCATCTGCCAGGTGGCTGCCTTCTCCTACTTTGTAGAACAAACGCCAACAATCATTAAAATAATTTTAAAAGCCTTAGCAGAGGACTGAACCAAGAGTTTTTCTCAGTCTTTACAACAGAACCATTAAATCCCAAAGCAGTTTAAGGCTTTCTTCAGCATTTGCTTTTAAGTAAGATTTTACCTCTATTTTCCCTTTCTATTCTGACAGCAACCTTTCTACCCCCAAGTGTTAAAGCAGGAAAATAATTATTTAGGCTCTGAGAAAAAGCTGATTATTGTTGTAAAATGTTCTGAAGATCGGCTTCACTTTACTTTGAAGATGAAAGTTACTGTACCAAAAACATCCAAATGTTAGCAGACACCAAAATTAGCACTAAACTGTGTTAATTATTTAATACTGTCTACATGGAGAACAACTTTCTTCAAACAAATAACACAGCTGAAAAACTGTTTTGTATGGAATCTCGGGTGTCAGTCTCCACTATTTACCAAGGAATTCTTAAAAGAATGCAGAGTGGGAATTTTATAGTCCTCAAGTTAAGCACTCCACTGACAATTTTATCACTTTTTCTTTGTCATCATTTTAAGTCACTTTGTCACTTTTTTTTTTTTTTTAACTGAAAATAAAAGAAAACTTTTGAGTGACTAAAAAAGCTTTTCTGTTTAAGTGTTAAATAGCCAACCAGCTGTTCTGGTGCCAAACAGGCTGCCAGGGACCAGGGAACCAAGTCCCTGCTTCCCCAGGCCTATAAGTTAATCAATCACTATCAGAAATGAAGTTATACTTTGCATTCTAGAGAAAACAACATACATACAAAAAAGACCCAGCCACATACAGATTTTGAGGCTAGCTTGCTTTTCCAAATCCCAACACAAACACACTGAAATCCATGAAGCACAGAAACTGCTATGTACTCCTCCACAGGCACATTAGCTGTGAACAGCTACATTCAGATACCCAAACCCGAGCAACTTGTATTACAAACAAGAATAGAAAAGAACCTGCTGATAAACACTGAAACATCTCTAAAACAGCAATTTTTAAAAATTATTCTTTATCACAGACAGAGCTTCTTGAACCCTGTACCTCATACAGTAATATCTGCAGCTGCAAATTTCAAAACTACATGCAAACAACTATTTCAGAAGCAGAAATTTAGATGCATTCAAGAAAGAAGACCTCACATCTAAGTAATTTAGATTTCATCTTACAGCACAATCAAATGGCAGGGGTGGAGGGATGGTCACATTTCCAATTGAGTTTATTGTATATGGTGGGGCTCTTGGATATATTTCAGTGCTCTCAGTCATGTCCTGATGTGCCACCATCCCAAACAACCACCCAAATTAGTTTTCCCCTGTAAAGGGAGACAAAACAAGTTGGTCAAAATTCTTCTCGTTTTTCTTTGGAAAAACAGTTACTTCACATGTGGCAGCAGTTATAATTAGCACATTTTTGATCAGAAATACATTCTGAAGAGGAAGTTGTACTTCACTGCTCACATGTTTGTGGCCTATTTACTTTCTTACTACATATTACATTTTATTTTTTGTTTCTTGAGCCAAATCCTCAGACAGTATTTCAATAGCATTCTGGTCAACTATTCTTAGAACATGAAGGCAACAAAACAGACTTGAAAATGCATTTCAGGACAGCTGACTACAGCGTGTCACCCAGTGAATTACATCTTTCTTATGCTTTGCAGAACATCCTAATTCCAGAAATATACTCCCAATCTCAATACTCCATTCTTTCTGGCAAATCTTCCCAACTACTTCTATTTTCACTCCATTGCTTGTGCCACTCATCTGAAGCAAATTTTGAGGACTTCCAAAATTAATTACTGCCTTCCTGCTTTGCCTCTGGCTAGAAGCTGGTATAAACACCACCACCGAATTAAGATGTATCTCAAATTCCTTATTCTATTGATGATGAATGATTCTTCCTTTGTCTCAGTAAAACCCAAACATACAAAAGCAGATTTTTTTTTTTTTGTCAGTTCTCCCCACTACTGGACCTTTCCTCTCTTTTTCCTGCACTACTTTTCCATGACTTTAAAACTGCTAACAGTTTTCCTTGAAGGGCTGTGAGCATGGGGTAAGTGCATGGCAGTGGAATACAGGGGAGGAGAGCAAAATAAATCCAAACACAGAGGTACACCACAAACTGTCTAGTATGTAATTCCTGGCACTTCCTCAGCTCCAGACCTTTTTCACAAAAAAAAAATCTATTAAGAAGCCATAGGGATGTTTCTTCTTTCAGAAGCAGAGAGAGCATGATTTAGGAGATCTTGCTTAAGAAACAGAAGTACATACAAAAAAAAAATCTGCAATTAACATGCATTATTTGCAAGTTTTTAATCTAGAAGTTGCAGGTTTTTTATACATTAAACTAACTGAATTTAACCAGAGCGTTCCAATTTAAATGCCATTACAGTCAGGTCTCACCCAAATCTGAAACAAGTTCCAGATGTTACTGGTCACAAAGTCAGAATAAGACCAGGATTTAAGAATTACTAGAAACAGTAATAATTTAACTGCAACTGTTACTCCTTCTGGAAGGGGAAACTTTTTTTCTGAAACGAAGAGACATGCTGTGCCTTTGCAATAAAGAATATGAAGAGATATAAAAGACATTTAAAAAAAGAAGATAAAATAGGGACTGAAAAGAGAATGGTTATTTTAGTGGTTATTTTGCTGGAGGTTATGAGGGAGGAGAGGCTGCTCTCTGGAACACGGCATTCAGAGCAGCAAAAGAACCTAACCAACCCTTTGAAACAATATTCAGTTATTTTACCTACAAACCCCAGGTGGCTACAAGTGGCAGTTCTGTGTTTATCTGGGTGGTAACACAACACTGGCATACTTCTAACAGCTAAGCTACACAACAGGAAATGTATCTGTGCACATGTAACAGGAGAGTCTTTACCTGTTTAAGCTTGTTCACAAACCCCATCAGACACAATACCTTGCCTAGATTTTTACCTAGCAGATGTACTTTTTCCCCCACTACAACCTTTGACCATAGAATGTTAAAACAAACATACACATTTTGATTTGCTCTTATCCATATGGCCAAACTCAGGTATTTTAACATCCCTGTGGATGTTTTATATTGAAGCATTTTAAGCACACTTTAAGATCAAAGAAACCCCACAAGACCAAAAAGAGAGAAACACAGACAAGGGGGATAGGGTGAGTACACGTCTGTCTCATTTGGCCTTGGATGGTCTGGGTAAACAAGAGATTTCACTAAACATCCAGATGATAATCTGTGGGATGCTAGAAATCTCTGGGATTTGATCAGAGAATTTCTATCAAGCTGCAGGATCTCCCCATAGTGCCCTTCTGAAGGCAAGGCCTGGGACTTAAACTACCTGCAGCTGCATGGCAGGAGAGAGGCCTGGCACCTCAAGGCCCAGGCTGCACACACAGAAGAAACACCACATCCACCTCTCCTGGGCTGCAAGGTAAAAAGGTTCCTTCACTGTACAGAACACTGCAAATGCCACCCTCCCTTCTATGAAAATTAAAATATTTACTTCAAAGTGCTGACACAGAATAAATGGCCCTAGAACAAAGAGAAACACCTTCCAATTAATTTACAGGCACCTGGTTGTACCTTTTGCTATTGCTTCTGCCATCATACCTGCCTAACACATGCAGTGTTCACAGCCAAGTTTGGTTTTAAAGTTGGTTTAAAGTTGGAAGCATTCTTTTCTGCAAACCCTATTAGGAACCAACCCTGTGAATTTCACAAGGGAACAGAATGGCTATAAATATAAGGATTTCAATGCCAACAGTGCTTATTCCCTGACAATATAATCCATAATCCAGGACCCTTGAAGTCCGAGCATATTCCCAGTTCCTGCAGCTTTCTCAGGCACAATTCTGAACTCACCCTGCTGAGCTGTACAAGGAACATCCACTCGAATGCTGAGCTCCAGCTACCAGAGCAAAGGAAAGATTATAGCACATCTAATAATAAATTCACTCCCCCATGCACCTGCACACATGCAAACAAACTCAAGACACCGGTGTCCCAAGCACAATCCTGGCATCCCTCTGCAGCTCGGGTTAAGAACCTGCATCAAGTGACAAACTCCTGCTGCACAACAGCACTGCCTGCACTGCAGTAACTGCATGTTACAGCTACTGCTCTAGGGACAGTTTTATACCTTACTTCCCATTTAATCTTTAATGTACAAATATGGAATTTTGTAGAGAAAAAGGTCTGCC
The DNA here is from genome assembly GCA_013398175.1 of Climacteris rufus. NCBI lineage: Eukaryota > Metazoa > Chordata > Aves > Passeriformes > Climacteridae > Climacteris > Climacteris rufus. Next base: position 60,487 of record VZRZ01011485.1, on the reverse strand, counting down.
GGACATGCACAGTTTCTATGTGATTTTTGTTATCAGTGCAAATGGATTGGCTCAAGATACAGCTTTCACACTTACTGTTCTATAAGTGAGGACTAAATCAGAAACAGTAGTATTGGTATTATTTACAGAATTTTGTATTACTTTAGTATTACTGACAGTACTATTGCAATAGTCAATTTACATAAATACTTTATCTGGGATCAAAGAAATGATCCTACATTTTATGTCATACACTAATGTACCTGGTTTGGCCGGATCTTGAACTAAGACCAGCAATCCAAGTGCCAGCAATACAGTTTCTCAACATTTAACAATCAGAACCTATGTTTATGCAGGTCCATAACCTTCATGATGCTTTATCTTCAGGGGGAAAAAGAAAAGAAAACCAGTAGACAAAAAGCATGAGTTCTAGGGCATTAAAGATTTTCAGGACTAGACTGCAGTTTTGAGTTTTGTTCAGAAATACAGAGACGATGAGTGAAAACCATGGCAGGTACACGATGTACACACAAGAGCTGTTCCTGCCAGTGCTGGGCCCCGCTATCACACTGGTACTTTTAAAATATTTTTAAATATAACAAGCACTTCAGTAAAGCTCCAACAATTTAACTCCAATCCTTACATATGATTGTCGGTGCTTGCAAAAACACAACTGAAAGAGCTGGTAGAGCTCTGTGGAAAGCAGAAGGTATTTCTCACCACTACCAGTGCCGTATCTACAGCAATTTGTATTTTTTCTCTCAAATCTTACAACACAGCAAGTGGTTAAGTAATCTGGGTAGGCCATAAATCAAATTATTCAGGTATATTCAGGTGCTAAACTACCACTAAAATAGCATCTTAACACAGCTTTTGCTGCTGCTGAAGATCACAGAGACAGTCCAAATTTCTCTGCATATCCAGGAGGCAGCTGCACACATTCAACCACTACAAGACTTACAGTCACAGATCTTGGTGAGTGAATTAACATGGGAGAGAAAAACCATAGGGTGAAGAAAGCATTCCAGCTCCCAGAAAATCCCAGCCCACTCAACACAACCAAGTATACAGCTATCTTTTGAATATAAGCTGAACTTCTGAAGTTAATATATACCACTAAAAATACCAAGTTCTCCATCTGAGTGTTGGCACCACTCCCTGCCTGGCAGGCAGGTAATACACCCTCCTCTCAGCAGGGGAAAGGAGCAGGGATCCCTCCAGCCTCTCCCCAGGTCCAAGGAGCACCTAGGCAAGGCTCAACCAAGCAGAAGGCACTCTTCCCAGCTGCCCACTTCTCTTGGTGTCCTTCAGAACTGGATCAGTAGGTAGAGCACAGTTATTCTTTTGGAAGCAGTGAGATTTTTCAAAGCTTGTTCTCCCAAGTCAGCCCTTCCTCTACCTTTGGTGCATTCTCACCTGGGAAACACAGGGGCATAAAGCAGGTTTCTGCCATTCCAGCACATCACCCAGAGGGGAGATGGTTCCCAAGGAAGGAACAGGACAGGGGCCTGACTATGGGGTGCACCACTGGAGAAGCGAGTTACCAAATTAATAACCCCTCCCCAAATTTCTGAGCATGATGTAGACATCAGAATTGCACACAGTGGGTTTACAACACCAAGAGTTTAACCAGCTTTTCACAGTATGCAACGGTCCACATTTAGGGTAGGAATAAACCATAATTGCTCAACAACTGCACTTACTTTAAAAAATTTCTTACTTCAGAAAACACAAATATCTATTTACAAAGCTGCATGCTGCCAAAATTTTAAATACTTCTATTGTACACCCATCCTTTGATTTAATAAAGCATGCATCTGAGGTGGTTAATGTGCATTTCAAGGTATATTAAAAAAGAGAGATCAAAAATTAGCATTAGCCCAGTTAATCTCTGCCAACATTTTGCTCCAGCTACCCTAACTAGACCTGTCTAGCATTAAGCTTGTCAGTACTAAGCCAGTTTAACATTGTTAGGTCTAACCTGTGAACATGAGGCTAACAGCAACAGTACACTTTTAGGTGAATTCAAAATTACTCAAATTTCACGCATCTTCTTCTGTAAACTTTCCAGATCAGGAAGCACGTCAACTCTGGAGCTGCTTTTAACATACCTGCTAACAACCTGTATGATCAAACCACATTCCAGAATCAGGGTCTCCTGTTTGAATCAGGACCATGACATGGCCAGGAGCTCGGCTGATCGAACAGCTGCACTAAGCACCAACTCCAGCTCTGAATTCAACCTGGAAATTTTTATCCCTATGCTGAAAACACCATAAGAAAAGAGAGTTTGGACAGGAGACTAAACCCCCCACAAATACATTTAGATCATGATTTCAGGTAGCTGTTTGACACTTTAGCATGTACTTAAATCACAAAATAGTAACCCACTTTGTACAGGCAAAAAAAATTAAGATCCTTCAGCTGTATTTTCAAGTTGGAAAATGGAAGAGACTATATTAAGCTACAAGGAATACCTTGTGGGAAGAAAAAAAAAAGAAGGAACAGAAGTGAAGACATTCAGAAGCAGATCTGCAATGGGAACAATTTCATCCCCAAAGTGGTTCGCATCTGAACAACATCCAATTTTCATAATGGTAGAACCATGTGTCTGCACTAAGAGCTCTGTAAGCTTGGATTTTATACCCTTGGAACTTTGCTACGGCCCTGCAATGCATTTCTTGGGGGAGACAGGCCCAGGTGTCCAATAAAGGTCTTGGGAATGTTTTAAAAACAAGTTCTAGAAGCCATTAGTGGCTTAAGAATTTTCTCTTCCTTCTGCCTCCTCAGTCAAGTTGACCTACTTGTTTGTGGGGCCAAACAAGAAAGCAGACCAGTGAACCGAGTTAGGTTAAAAAGAAACACAAAATAATGAAGTTATTTTAAATTCAGATCTCTTCATTCATCTCCTTATGAGCAAGGAAGAAAAAGGGAGGCACAGAGGTCAAAAAACCCCTGCTCTAGAAGACACCTCTTCTCTGTAGCAATGTGAACCAGACATAACTCTTCCCTGCCTCTCAGCAGCATGCAAAAGTCATCTAATATCATGAAGTCTGGTGCCCAGACCAAAATCAAGGGCCTTCCCTGCAGCTTGTGCTCAGTTTTGGGTCAAACTCCTCTTTCTTGCAGGCACTACTCTCAGCTGGAGTGCTGCACAGCCACCTGACACCGTACCAGTCGAGAGAGACTCCCTGGATGCAGAAGTTTGATGCTTCTGGCTCCAGAGAGGGCTGGCACACACACCTGCCAAGTGGGCTTCTGCTGTGCTAATTTCAGCAAAAGCCAGGTAACAATAATAACAATCTTGAACAAAATGGGCCTTCAAGATGCACTCTGTTGAATTCAGTGCTACTGGTGTAACTTCACACATAAGGCATTGGGAAGGCTTCCCTGGCTCATGTTCAGACCTTGACTAAGCTGCACTTCAAGCAATCATGTACCATTCTTAGATTTGACCTCAGTTTTGTTCTTCAAAGGTGCCATAAGTATCTCATTTTTATTCATCTTTATTATTAGTTGCAATATGAATTTACACAAACACTTTTGGGGCATGCATGATTTGCAAGACAACAGATACACATAGTGAGGAGAACCACTCGAGGCACAGGCTCTCACTGCACTCATGTTCATTATACTGCAGGATGCTGGGAGGTCTTACAGAATTAGTTGGAATGTTTTTTTAAGCCAGCAAGAGAGGTCACTGACCAATAAAGCTGAAGTGTTTTCATCCCAAGTTTGAAGTCTGCAGGCAGATGCTGAGGTTTCACACAGCCTTCCTCAGTGGCAATGCCAACAGGCTCAGCCCCAGCTCCACACCCTGGCCTGCCCCAGTGCCAGCTCCGCTGCAGGACTGAAGAGCCCACTCTGACTCCTTATCTCCAGCCAAGTGGAGGGGACACAACAGCCATGGCTTATCAACAGGCAACTGACACAGGCAAAACAAGATCCATTGTTGTGCAACTTTCTAATTATTTTCCCATTAATCTGCACTATCGTGAAAATCAAGAGGGTTTCCCCAGCAGAGCTCTGCTGATAAGCAAAGGAGCTGCACAGCTTTCCCTCCTTCAGAGGGAAACCACAAGAATCCTTTCCAGTAAGGAGTACATCGTTCCCACACCAACCTTCTCTCTAATGCTGGGTGATACACTCCAGGGCACAGTTATTAGGTCAAAGCATAAGCCTGATGAACAAAATAAGTTGAAAAAACAAGATAAATCCTCTGAGGACAAGAAAATATTTTAAAATCAACATGGGACTAAAGCAGTACATTTGAAGAAAAGAACAGTTATTATAAAATCCTATGGTTAAACTTTTAGAATTTACTATTTTGGAAAAAAATTATTAGTAAGTTTTTATTTCTGGCAGATTTGAGGTTGATTTTACTGTTGCTTATTTTTAATTTCTCAATCATAAGGACACTTTTAGAAAGAAGAAAAAAAAAGGAAAAAACCCAACACTTAGGCTTATGGTTACCTTCGTGGCATGACAGAAATACTGCAAAGTATTATGTTAGTTTTTAAGGAGACTGTTTTTTTGGTGCAAGACATATCTGAAACAGTCAGACTGAAATAGAGGGGATGAAAGCCACACAGGAAGAATGAGAAGAGGGAAAGGAAAGCAGAAAAAAATTGTGAAACACCACTACTGTAATTGCTACTAGCAAGGGAGGGTTTTACATGTGGCTTGTATCCACTGTTTAATTCATATAAGGTACAGACATATTTGAGTTATCTCTGTATTCAAACTTCTAATAGTTTCTGCTGTTCTCCAGAATTAGGCCCGTCCCTTGATACTATTTAGCAACTAAAACTTAACCAGGTGAAAACTTCTTTAGAAGAGGTCAGTTCCTTGCTATTCCCAAGGAAGAAGGAACTCTAATTATCCTTAGCTTGATTTAATGAACAATAAAAGGTTCACACAGCCTCTGCTTAAACAAATTTCTTTTTGCAGCAAGTACACCTCATATTATTTTAGGAGCTGAAGCCCCTATACCCACACAGCAGCATGTGAGTGCCCAGTCAGCTCTAACATCTGTGACAGAAGCAAACTAACCATTTATCTATCTGCATGGAAGGATTGAGGTATGCTGTGAAGGAAAACTTGTGTCTAAAAATTGTTACCTGATCATGGTTGCCAGAAACATCTGGTGGAATGTAACAGAGCACAGTTCACATCCACTGAGCAGCAGCGTCGGCTGCATCAAGAGAACTGTCTGGCTCTGCAAGCAGGAAGGGAGAATGCAATTCTGCCCCACCTCCAAATGAAGTGATCTCAGTTCTTGAAAAAAGCCAAGGTGATGCAGAAACCATCATACCCTCCCTCCCCCAGGATTCAGAATTCCACCCTGACTGCCACAAATGATATGTATTTTTAAAGGTAAGGTAAAAAAACTAATAAAAGTAAACATTCACTCCCCAACCATTACTTAATGTCTTTTCTTTTCCAATAATCAGAAACTATCAAGACAAAAAAACCCCAGCAACAGGTCACTGTCCAAAACCTGCACAGTGCTAAATAAACATAGTCATACAGGGGCTGAGGCAGCCTGGTAGGACCAGGTCCACAACAGTCCCTACCACAGCTGACAGACAAAATGCATGGAAATACAGCTCCCAGGTGCAGGGGGGCCAACACTTAGGTCTTAATACCTGCACACTGGAGTGGTGGTGTACAAGGTGTTAATACCTGCCCACTGGAGTGCTGGTGTACAGGGTGTGAATACCTGCACACTGGAGTGGTGGTGTACACTGTGTTAATACCTGCACACTGGAGTGGTGGTGTACAAGGTGTTAACACCTGCACACTGGAGTGGTGGTGTACAAGGTGTGAATACCTGCACACTGGAGTGGTGGTCTACACTGTGTTAATACCTGCACACTGGAGTGCTGGTGTACAAGGTGTGAATACCTGCACACTGGAGTGGTGGTGTACAGGGTGTTAATACCTGCACACTGGAGTGCTGGTGTACAAGGTGTTAATACCTGCACACTGGAGTGGTGGTGTACAAGGTGTTAACACCTGCATACTGGAGTGGTGGTGTACAAGGTGT
>VZRZ01011485.1:19420-44788 GCA_013398175.1 Climacteris rufus | reverse complement strand
GGTGCGGCAGGGACGAGCGGATAAAGGACGCGTTTGCACGATGTGTGGAAAGGGAAAAATCTGCTGTAAACAAGTCTGATCCTCGCCTGCATGCCACTGTGTTTTTCATGAGCCTTTTCTGGAGGATGTAGTCGCTCCCAGGGAAGAGACCCATCTATTTTACTGGGATCGATGGATGGAGAAGGCAGGGGTGCAGATGAATAAATAACACCGGGCTGGTCCAGTTTGGGGTTAGAGCAATGAGGGAAGCGACTTCATTTCGGGGTGAAAGCGTAGTTGGAAGGCTGTTCCATTAAACAGTCCAGTGTTTGCTTCAGGATTCTGGGAAACAGGCAGCAGGATAGTCTCCAAAGGGCAGGAGTCAGAATGTGAAAGATTGGGCCTCCTGAAGGGATTGAAAATGTACCTAAGCAGACAGTGCTGGTCTGCCTGCAAGTGGATAACTGAATAAAAAAAAAATTTGTTTTTCTAGTTCAGAAAACGAGTAAATCAAAACCAGTCTGAGGGAGAAATCCAACCTGTCTGGCCTTCAGCTTCTCAGCAGCACAGGAATCTGCAGGGGTAGGCAGGAGAGGAAAATAATTTCCAAGTGTGAAACCCTGCCGTAAGTAAATTTCAGGTCTAGAAAATCTAAGGGAAGATGAGGATACTAGTGGGAAGATCAGGTTTTAAAAACAATTTGATAGTTTGCCTTTCAAAAAGTACATTCTGAATTTTCAAAAGCTGTTTAAAGAAAAAATATTTACAAATCTGGAAATTGTTTGTTGCTATTGACCCAGGCAAAAACATGACAAATCTGCCAAACCTGACAATATGTCAGCAAAAGAGGGAGATTAGGACAGAGCTTCAGACACAGATTGATGCACATATCTTTAGTCTCTTGATGTCCTAAACTTTTGAGTTCCCCACTGCCAGTCTTTCCCTATAATTACCTCCCAGAACAATTGCTCTTTCCTAATGACTTCCATTCCAACCTCCTAAATCATACACAGGTTTAAACTCATCCCTCCATCCTCCCTTTGCAAGTGATCCCCAATACAGGATGAACCAGTATGTCACAACAAGAAGGTGGCTACAGGTTATTACCTCATTCTTCAGCCACGGACACTGGCCTTGTGGGCAAGGAACAACTGAGGAAAACCATTTCACTACTGCAAAGAACGAGTCCCTAAAATTAACTAGAGGCTGACGTTATCATCTTAAAAACATTCTTTTATATGCAAAAGCTTCTCTGAGCTTCAGTTCGTTTTCAGGTAGATAATTTTCCAAAATTATTGAACTCCCCTACAGTTTTAGGGGAGCAAAAATTGTACAAAATGCATCTGTACAAATCCTTTGCTGAGGAAAATGTAGTATGGAAGAGAGATGCAGGAATTGTCTTGTCATTAGCTGCACTCAGGAGCAATGTATCATCAGTTTGTGAAGGCAATATAGGGAAATCCAGCACTTGTTTGAATATTCCTAATTTAAGTCAACTTTATCTTTTGAGAATCCAGCTACAATAGGGTCTAAAGTACTTCAAAATGTTTTGAAAAGACATATGGAAATGTGCCATTTATGTGGTGCAAAAAGAGCCAAAATCTATTGAGAATTGATTCAAGTATTTGTATTTAAGAGGGAATAAATTTTAAGTATGGGTATGTAGTAATGTCACATGCATTTCTGAAATAATTAAATAGCAGGCATTTTATACCATCAGCCAGTGATTGGAGCATTTGATTGTTTCTAGGCAGGAAATAGAAATCTTATTCAGTGTTGAGCCTAAGGTGAAGTCCAGATTTCAACATATGCCAGTACTTTATCCCAACTACATGGAGAATATTTCTGCTGAATATTCCTGCCACGCTGCCACTCCCTCCTGAAACTTTCAGCTCTCCAGTACAAGAGACAAAGGCTCTGTCCTTTGAAGGAAAGGACAGTCACCTTTGTATAACCCCCTGGCCGTGTCACTGCTGCTGGCATTTCATGCAGCCTCTACTCCAGCACTGATTCCAAATCACTTACTTATCCAGCTGATCCATAAATGCTTTCTATTTTCTTATAAATCTGTTTCTGCACTGCACACCACATCCTCGAGAGCCACATTCCCCTGTAACTCCTGTGCTCTGTAGGTCTGATGGCAAATTCCTTGTGCAGAATACTTGGGCAGATCTCTGGCATGGATTACTGATATTTAAAACAAACCAAAAGTAAATATCATTAGGGAGAACATGATGAATAGAGTGTAGCTATCCATTCCTATCATTCTTGTCCTTCCTTTCCACTCCTTCCTTTCATTTCTTACACCCACTTACTGAATCTTCTCTAAAGTTAGGCCTCTGTCCTGTCCACCAGCCCAGTCCCTCTTGGCCCTTGTGCCCCCCCGAAGCACTGGGCAATCTGCTGAAGCTGCACCTGAGCAAAGGATTTCATCTCCCAGGTCCAGTCCTAGGTCAGCAGGCAAAAGAGATCCCTCGGTGTGTGCTGGGGTCAGTGGGGTCGGCTGGCTGCAGCCTCCCCACATTCCCTCCACATTAGTCATCCTAGGGAGATGAAGTTAAAGAGGTGCTATCGTCTTTAAAATGCCACTGAAAAAATGGGCTTTATTTTGTGAGGCTGACCTGCTCCCCAGCCTTCCTGAAATGTAAAAATAAATCCAACTCAGGCTGTTTATTTTTAAAGCACTCACAAGCAGTGTTTGTGCGCCGGGCTGAGCCTTCAGGAACCAGAGAGAGTCCCGTGTGTCCCTGTGCCTGCCCTCCAGGGGAGAGATCCTGCCCTGCTCTGGGCTACCCCATCTTCAGCAGGGCCTGATGGTCACTGCTTGGAAAAATGTGGGAGGCAACTGCAGAAAACCTGCAGAAAGGAGGAGGGTGCTCAGCCCATCCTGTGCCCCGTGGCAGAGTCAGCCAGACCAGGCATGTTTCTCCAGCCTGCTCATTTCCTCCCTGCTTTGGGAAATCTTCCTTCCCACTTGGCTCCATTTGCTGCCCTGGCTTCAGCCTGGGGATGGCCTCTCGTGGGCAGCGCAGGAGAGGCTTCCAGCACCACGTATGGTGCTCCACAGTGTGTGCAGGTGGCCGTGTCTGTAATTAAGAAGATGTATAGCCATTCAATGGCTGAAGGGCAATTACACCCGCACACACCCTTAACACAGATGCACTAAACCAGCAGAACTGGGGTTGCTGCTTGTGCAGCTTATTCTGCTGTGTCTCTGGGTGAATATACATTAATGCAGATGTGCCTCTGTGCCAGCAGGCACTGACACACTCCAGACACTGAGTGGGCACTTGTGGGACCATACCCACAGCTAGACCAGGCTGCCTTCCCCACTCAGGCAGCCTCTTCTGCTCTCTCACAGGTTTTCTCCTTCATCTCACATGTGCACACACTTGTTACTACAGTAATAAAAGCAGTTTAAATGTTCTCATGGTTGCCTGAAGCTCTCTATCCCCTTGTTCATGGTCCTGCTGATGCTTTGCCCCATTGCCTGTGCTGTCTGGCTTGCTTTGTACCTGAAAAGAGTGAAAGGGAGAGCTCAGGAGCCTTTATTTAGGGACCCAAAGAATCATATCCATTGTCCCAGGTGCTCTAGATGAACATACTTGCAAACCAGAGACCTTCCAGCTGAAGCAGGTGATCAGTGGCTCTTGCAAACACCTTCAAGCTGAGTGTGGGGAAGGAAACAATCACAAGGCTCCTGCAGCACGTGAGACAGGAAGCCGTCAGGCAAAAGGCATAAAATGTTGCTAAAGATTCAAAATCAGCTGGAAAAACTAGATAATTTGTTTGCCTGCAATGTATGTATTTAGCTATAGCAACTTGTTCCATAAGTAGTGGGATGGATGAAGTTTCATGCCCTGTAAATGTATTTTCTGCGTTTCGTAACCCTCAATATCCTGCAATAACCCCAGACATTCATGGCTTTTCTTTCCAGTGGCAAATAGCTCCAAATAACCCCAGTCTTTCTCTGAGCAAGGGCTGGACTCAATGACCTCTTAAAGTCCCTCCCAGCTGCGATAATTCCATGACTTTTTAATGTGCCAGCAATTTCCACAAAGTGTGCAGGTATTTTCCAGTTCAGTCTTTTACCCCTTTATTGGTTGGGGTTTTTCTGAGACTGGTGGACAGGCAGACAGTGCAATAACCTAAACTTTGTTTCCTCAGAAAACTAGGATAAAATACATAATTGTAACATTTTCAGGGATTTTCTCAATACAGAGAACTTTAATCAAACAAATATTGTATTTTAAGGAGAGATCTAAATCTTTATTCCTCAGCAAGAAAAGGTGGTAAATCCATTACAACTGAATACATGCAATAATTCAAAGATTTACGTTATTTGAAGTATATTTTATAGCAGTTTTTCAAAGCCACAACTTTCATATGACTTTCACAGACAGTTGAGACATCTAATGTCACAACTATTAAAAACAAAAGAACTGATGAAGTTTAATTTTCACAGTAAAACCAGGACTGCTCTGCTGAAAACTTGAATGTTTACACCTAAGCTGGTAGGTGGTGACTCTGTTTACTCATCTTTGAAAAGTCCAATACTTCCTTTTTCTCTTCATATTGGACACTGTAAAGTATAAAGTCAGGTATTACAGTGATAGACATCCAAAGTAGAAAGGGAATGGAAGGTACTTTACCAGTCCATCTTCTTCTGTGCAAGTGTAATTAAATAACTAAGGGTAGCAGTAAAAGTGGTGTCTCACTCCAAGTAGAGGCCGAAGGTGAAGCTGAAAAGTGTCAATGCAGTGAGGTAAACTTGCAGTGAGGCAAACCACGTTCAAAATGAGTGTGTTGTTAGTGGGACATTGGGGTTGCCAGCAGGAACACTGATCCTTCCCATGCCGTTCTGCCAAAGTGTTTCAGCCTGCAGAGGTTCTCAGCCTGCTGGGAATGTGGAATTGGAAGATGCTGTACATTTCCTGGTCTGCCAGGGAGGTGAGGAGTGTAAGATCCACACATTTACAAACAGGCAGCAGGAGCTGGCGTGCCTTGTGGTGCAGCACAGCTCACTCTGTCGGTGCCAGCATGTGAGCTGTGTGTACATCTCAGTGAGTTATGTGGTCTTTTTTGGAAAAAAAAATGATGGTTTGCATATTCTGTCCATCACACACCCAAACAAAGGTGGCACAGAGCAGTGGGATGAAAATGAGGTGAATTGCTCAGGCTTGGCATAGCAATTGGCCACCCTGCTGCACATTTTTTAATTTGTAATTTTCCCAACTTTTGACATCAAAAGCAAGGATCACCTGTAATGGCATTTGGCCACTTTTCTATCCAGCTGAGGATACAAAGAATTTCTGTGCGTTTTTCCCAGAGACTTCTTGAAGACAACAAAACCAGAAACTTTCCAGTTAAAGTACCAAGCTGAGACTTAGGAGATGGGGCTTCAGTTCCTGGCTTTGGCACACCTATGACACCCATGAGATCTGCTCTGCCAAGCACCAAGTGGCTGACCTACAAGACCACAGCACACATTTAAGTTGGCCTTGCTTTAGTTGTATGTCCGCAGATTTATTTCTCTGCTTTGTCTGATCACAAAGGGACTCAGAGATGGGCAGGTACTGTCTCTTCTGAAAAAATGCATTTCTTTCTGCCAGGTGTTAGTGCTGCTAGGCAAACAAACTATTAAGGAAACTATTATGTTCAAATGAAAATAAATATAAAATGTAACATGAAAAGCCTGGGTTCTTTAAAATGTGAGCCATTTCTCCTCCCTGAAATCACCTCCCTTTGCCTGACTGCACATCACATCCCCTCCTGGATGCTGAGTTTATCTGTTATACACTGTGAAGCTGATGGCAGCCCAGGTATCAGCCAGACCTACCCTGCCATCTAACTCCTGAAATTTCCTTATCTCCTTCCTATGCCTTCTTCCTCAGAAGAAAAGCCTCCACAAATCCTTTCCTCCTTTCCAGACTCCACATTAATGATGACCTCCTCTCTGACATTGGTTCTTCTTCACCCTGGTCTTGACTATGCTGAGAGTTTAACAAACTATGAAAGCAGGGCAGGGAGAGCATAAGCAGGTGATGCCATGGCTACATCCAATCTATAGGTGTCATATTAGAATAATCTGTTGTATACTAAGGGGTAGATTTGATTTCTTTTCCAATGTGTTATTTACAATCTGGCAGAGTTCAGTACAAATGTAGGAACTGATCCTGCAATTTGATCAGCCCCAGCAGACCCAATGAAGTCAGTGGAGTCTGCACGGATGGATCGGATTCCAGTATTGAAGATTGTTCTTGCAAACTGTTTCACATGCAAACCTCACAAAATCTGCAGTCACAAAATGACTAAATAAACAAGGCAACTGTCATCTGCAGTTGGCACTTTGTCTTCATATGAATGTCACAGCATTGGCTGACTTAATCCATTTTTGTTTCAGTGGCAGAGAAAAGATCCTAGAGAGGGAATAAAATAGAAGAAGTGAAACTAGTAACAGACAGAAACTTTTTAAAGATAAGCTTGGGAAGACACACCTTTTGCATTGAAGTGAATAAAAACTAGGTCCTAGAAGACAGAACTCTCTTTCTATCACTTTCAAATGAGAGCCCTGATCCTTCAGGGAGCTCTGGGCAGGCAGATCCAAGAATCAATGCAGTGTCCTTCAGTGTTTTGAGTTTTGATTTCAGGTCAGAAATTCCCAGTAAAATGAAGAAAAGTTTTTTTCCCCTTTTTTAAAATCAGAATTATGAAGCTTTGTTGTTCCTACGAGAAACTCATGAAGTGAAAGCCCTTTGGCTTTTGATAAAGATGTGACTGCTGAATTTAGCCCAGATTAAGTTCTCTCCTAGGTATTATTAGGAATTAGAATTCAGTAGGATGAAGAAGCAGTTTGGTTAGAACCCCCTGCCCTCTGATTTTTCAAATATCAGCCCTATTGTCATTATCATTCTCCTGGTTTTCCTATGCTGTCTGCCAGCCAGCAAAGCTGGAGAGGTCAAAGTGCAAGTCAGCCAAAAACCCAGGACAGAGTGAAAAAGGTATCTTTAGCCTTTTGTCACAAAGGCCATAAGAAACAAATTTTTTTTTCCTCCTCTTTAAGGTAATTTTCAGAGGTGTCTGTGAACACTAACTGCTACAGGCATTTGAGCAGAAACTGAGTACTAATTGCTGTAAAACTGCTCCTGATGTGGGGTCTGAGGAGGAGCAGGAGGAGTTTCTCACCACAGCAATACCTGGATTTTGCAGCATGTTGCACAGAGTAGGAAGATACCAATTAGAGTAATAGAGAGAGCAGGGCTTGGAGCACAGGATAAACATCTGGAAGGCTGCTTGGGGCAATTGCATTTGAAGACTTTAAAATAGGAAGGATTCATTTAACTGCGAGTCTGAAATGGAACTGAAACTCAGGTTGTTTGCCAGTGGAATCACATAATTGCACTTCTTGCTATTATCAGAGACAGTTCACATTCAGAGGACTTTGGGAAGCTGGACTTTTAAGAACAAAGAAGGAGAACTGACAATAGAGTGTGGGAGGCGAGATGACAGCATGAATTAATATTTCCACAGTGGGGAAGTCAAAGCCAAATGGGGCATCTGGCTACCTGTATTTGTCCTCAATATTTAGCATTGAATATTAATTGTATTTAATACAAGCTGGTTTGTTATTTGAATGGGAAATTTATTTGTGCTGACATCACAGCTTAGAGCAGGCTGCACTGTTTCAGCACACCCTGCTTTCAGGGCAACCCCTCCTATGGCCACTGTAGTGGGAGTCAAGTGGCCTTTCATTCAGGCTACATTTTGGTTGAGCTTGAGTTTTAACAATGTCAAACCATTTGATTCTATTGAGAAAACTGCAGGTGCGTAGGGAGAAAATGTTTTGGACACTTTCAGGTGTATTGTATTTGAAACTCTTCTGATGCATGGTGTGCTCAGTAGTAGAAGAGCACAGGGAGGAAAGAGAATTGTCACTTTAATTTTTCAGATTTGCTATGCAAAGAAAATTCTGGAATTGGTAACTTTTCAGTATAGCCTCTAGTCACTTCTTAGTCTGGGACTTTTAGGATAAGATAATTTTCAGTAACTTTTTGGGTTGATCCTGCACTTGCTGCATTAAACAAAAAGCAGTATTCCTATGATTCCTATACTTTTCCAGCAAGTATATGTATATGTATATGTATATGTATATGTATATGTATATGTATATGTATATGTATATGTATATGTATATGTATATGTATGTGTATATGTATATGCATATGTATATGTATATGTGTATGTGTATGTGTATATGTATATGTATATGTATATGTATATATGTATGTATATGTATATTTAATGTCCCCCATAATTTCCTCCTGACTGTGCCTGGCACAGGAAGTCCTGGCCAAGTCATCACTACTTTGCCAGTGTTGAAAGCTGTTGCCTGGAGTGTTATGATCCATGTGGGAACCTGCTTGGACACTTGATTTCCATGGCTCCTCTGGTGGCTACTTCAGTGTTTTGGCAGACTTGCCAATGCTCAAGGTGCATTGATACTTTCAAAAAGCTTATCCTTAATAGCTTAACAATAAGAATCTTCTACCAGAGCTTTAGTTTGTTGCTCCTACATACTCAATGGCACAGCCTTTTTGTGTTTTGGTCCACAAGCCCATAAACTATCACCATCAAACTGTATGTTTCTGCCACAGGTTAACTCCTGGACTCATCTGAGTGCTTTGGTCACAGCAAGGGACAGGGATTCTTTTTTATTAATGGGATTTTATGCTTCCAAGCAGCTTCAAGGAAATCAGTCTCAGAGGTCCTCCACAGCAGAAGCTGAAGGAACAAAAGCCATCTTTCAACACAGCCCAAGCCCCAGGAGGCTGGAATATTTAAAGTTCTTGTCAGGAGCTTTCTATCAAAGGCAAATCTTTTGCCTCTGCCCTTCAGTCAGAACGAGGAGAAGATTTTTGAGTGATGATCAGCTGGGTTTCAAATCTGGGAAGACCTACAGGTGAAAGTGAAGGAGAACTGATGCTTTCATTTGATGATTTCTAGCTGGTTTAGCCCATCAGAGCACCAAGTTAAGGCACTGACCTCCCCCAATACATGTGGGAAGCAGTACATCCAAGTAGTCAGGCACCTTGATGTAAAAATACCAACAAGTTTTACCTGAACTGAGTTACTCCGAGGTAGGCACTTAAGACTTTCTTGTGAGTTCACAGGGCAATGAGTATTTTTGAATCTTCCTACAAAAAGCTCTGTTCTAGGGTCTTTGTGAAGGTCTGCCATTGCTGACTTCCTTGGGTCCAATCATTGTCTGGTTTCTTAAAGACTTTCTAGCTGATATCAAGTGACTTTCATGTATCAGTCACTTCTTTATCATCTTGTAGATTTTAAATGGTAGAGTGCTGCAGAGAACTCATCTGAAAGTCCTTGCAAAGGGGAGACTTGAGCTACTTTGCCATTTCTACCCCGAATCTTATAAGGAAGCCCTGTTTTACATTTTTGTTAGCAACCAGTTCTAAAGTTATAAAGGCCACTGCAGGTGAACTATGTGGACTTTCTCCATGCCTCTACAAAACCATTATGATTTAGATTTGGTCTACAGCAAGAAATCCTATTTTAGTCATCCTGTGCTGTGGAAATTGTTTCTGATGTTATAGAAATCAAACTGTTCAAGCCAGTAGAAACTTCATCTGTTTCAGGATAACATTTCCTAGCTCTGAGTTGCTTTTGCTGTAACTTTGAATGCATCTTTCAGAGAAAGCAATGCTATGATGGAAATTGCTCTGAGTTACCACATCTTGTGTTTCAAAGATAACTTGGCATCTGTATCCATCCCTGTCTCCCAATAATTCCATCCTTATATGGTTTTTCTCATTGTTGTAACTTCTCTTTTGTCACCTCCTGATAATCCAGGGGTAAGAGTCCAGACAGCCCTCTGGAGAGGCCCAGCCACTCACTGGAGCTGAGTTCCCTGGAGAGACTCTTCACCCCTTTCCTATAACAATGGGAAAGTCTGATAAGATATTGATTTTTTAACTTCTGTATTGCTCTGTTGGACTTCCTTCATGCTTTCATCCTCTTTTAATTTTTTTGCCCTCCTTGGCTGATTTATTTCTTTGGTAAAACACTGGCTCCTGCTCAAACTGTGAGCAGCATGGAGCAGCTGATCCAGTCGAGCAGGCCACCAGTTTGTGCTTGGCACTTGTACCCAGCCACCACTGTATGGACCCCAACCTCTCTGGGTTGTGAAGGCTTGTGTTTGTCTCATTCTGAGAAGTCAAGATGTAGAACTGAGAATCTTCACTGAACTGAGAATCTGAATGTTCTCCTCAAACACAAAAATTAGAGGTCAGTAATCTTCCTTTTTTTAAGCAGTTGATATTCCACAGTCAATACTGTTTGGGGTGTTGTTAGAATAAGATTTCCTTAGGCATTCACAGGACTAATGCTTAACCAGAATTAGAGAACAAACCAACAACTAGGCTACACCATGCATACATTAATGCAGAAGTGGATTATTCTGTGAAATATTCAGATTTATACAGGTACAGAGAATAAAAGAGCTCTTATTTGTCCTGGGAATTTGAGTAAAGGTAAGAGAGGAGAAAGAATATTTTCCAAAACTTTAGGCTGCATATGTGAAAAACGCCTTATAAGTGCTAGGTACTAAATCATGGACATACCTTTCAAGGAAATAGTGGAAGCCTGTCCCTTAAGGGGTTTAAAATAGTAGGAAGCAATCCTGCATTAGCAGATAGGATGGACAGAAGAACAGGTTGCACAGGCACTGAGGATCTGAGGAAGGCAGAAAGAGCCTCAGCAGCACAGGTACAGCTGGAAGAGGATGAGCTGTGACAGCCTCGGGCTCCCAGAGCTTTCCAAAGGGGATATTCCTATGCATAACTTCACACACGGCCATTTGCAGACCTGCAAGTCTGTGCAATTGATTTCTTCCTCTCTAGATCCTATAATTTGAGAGCTGAAAATTATTTATAGTAGAGGGAGTGCTGTCTAAACGTGAGAGTAACTTGATGTTTAAATAGGTTGTTTCTTAAAGATTCTTCTAACTTGCTACTGATCCTCTCTCAATACAACAGCTAGGCACTGGTTTCAAGGCAGTAGGATACTTTTCCCAGTCCAATGTCCTCATTTCCTCTATCTGAACAACAATTTATAGCAGTGTCACACAGTCCCAGAAATATTGCGTTGCCAAGGTCAATATGTTTAAAGATGTCACCACTGTTACCCACCTTTCCTGTCCTCCTGCCAGCTGTCACTGCCCTCAAAGCAAGGACACCTTTTTGTGAATCAGCACTGGGGCTGCTGCAATTCTGTATTAAGGCCAATCCAGGCTGGAGCTGTTTTCCTTCATTATATTGGGCTGACAGTGGCAATCTAGGACCTGATTCCCCAGAGGATCAGATGTGTCTGCCTCGGAGAAGAGCAAGGCTGAAGGCAGTGTAACCTCAGACTGCTGATTTAATCTGCTGGCCCGAGGATGCTGGAGCTTGGTTCAGCATCAGAGAGTGGCAGTGATGGAGAGGTTCAGGGCTACATGACAGGGACTAGGGGCCAGGTAGATTGGCTGGTAGTTGGTCTGATTTGGCTGGCTGTGGAGATCTTGGACAGAGTGAAAAGTTATTTTTGAATCCTGCCAGGCAAAAGCTTGAGGACTGGCTATCTGGAAATCCATGGGACACCCTCAATCTTCTGCCCCAATGGAGGAGACAGAAGAGTGAAGTAGATACCCACACAGCAACAGGGAAATGTGGAGGAGTCCCAGCTGGAAGGACCCTACCTGACTTTTGAGGACTTGCAAGAACAGCCACTTTGGGAATGGGTGACTGAGCAGGGGGAGCTACAGCCTAGTGTGGAGGTGGGAGGAGGCAGGAGTGGAAGCCCAGGCCTGAAGATAAGGGAATTTCTAAGGACAGGCTGAAGTCCTGGTGTGAGTGGGCTCCTGAGAGCAGGGGAGCCCAGGGAGGTGCCCAGGAAGGTGCCCAGGTCTGTGCCAGGGTCTGCCTCCCTCCAGGAGGGATCCTGCCATTTGGGGTGTCCCTCATCCAGCAGTTGGGCAGCACTTGCCCACCCTTGGTTCTCTGCCTCTGGTGGGTCTGGGCAGGGCCAGGGAGCTGCAGTCCCACACATTCTGCCTGTGCAATGCCTCCACTCCCACAGTCACCTTCTCTTCTTTCTGCCACATACAATTCAGGCTCATTACTTTCCCTTCCCTGTTATTTTGGTTAAAAGTCACTGTTTTGGTAAAATACCAAACATTTTATAACCATCAGAGAAGCCAAAACTTTTTGAAGCTTAATTCTTCAGAGCACGTTGGAAACTCTCACCAAAAAACATCATATGGGGCAACTGGAGAGAAACAAGGCTGGTTTGGGAGTAATTTCTTGGGATATTAGACTTCAAGGAAAACAAAATAGCAATAACCTGTGAGAAGGACAAGGGCCTATTGTTGTTCTTCCTGTTCTGGCTCCATCAGCTCTCTGACAGTTCCTGCCCAGAGGAGCTTCCTCATTCTTTCCCTGTTGTTTTTCAATCCACTTCTTTCCATTTCCAAAAGACACAATATGAAGCAGATCAATGAATGGAATAACAAATGTCAGGTTTTCTAACTCCAAGCAAATAGTGTTAGAGCCCATCTGACAATACCCAGGATGGGGGATCCCTGTGGAAACACCAGCTGGCTCCAGATGGGAGCAGGAGATGGCCAGACCCAGAAGCAGCAAGGCTGACAGAGCTCTCTCTCTCCTCTTGAGGCTGAGGGAATTTGGTCTTTTTACAAAACTTTATGTAGAAAATCTTATTTTCATTTGTTTTCCTAGATTGATGGTGTGTGATTCTTCCTGCTTTGTTTATGGATAGATGATTTGGCCACATGATTAACTAACAGAACAACCAATTACACCCATATTGTAGTAATTAGGAGCTTGCATACTGAAAACTTACCATAGAAGTTACATTAAATAGGCTCATGTCAGTGAAAAGGAGGAAGGCTGGCTGATAGAGCAGGAAGAGTATAGACCACATCTTCCCATACAGATCTATCATCTTGCCTTAGCAGACATGAGATGCTTTTTCAAAAACACCTATGGTGACATTTTAAGAACACCTGCAGTTTGCTAGATGCTCACGTTTGGCATTTATTGTGTTGAACACTGACTGGGACAAACTCCTTGTGGCCTGGGCTTGCTGCTAAATGTTTTACTGTGCAAAAGACACTTGAGTGGGGATGTTACAAATGGAAGGTGTTTGTGTGGTGGTTTGCAGCCAGCAGCCAGTGTGGCCTCTGCTCCTTGGGACACTTCCTTAACCCTTACACTGGAAAAAAATAAATACATACAGCTATTGCAGAGGCCCTGTAGGAACAGCTGCTCCCAAGAAATACAAGTCTTCATATATCAATGACTTCCATGTTAGGAAGTTTGAATCGTTCCTTGAAGGACTGGTAGCTTGATGGTTGAATCCAGGAAGCAGAAAAATAGGTTAAGTAAGTGAAAGAAGCACAAAAGGATAGCAGTAATCTGTAGGCAATCTCAGTTTATCCCAGGGGAATATTGTCACAGAAAGGCAAAATGGTTCTGAGATATATCTGGAATTAAAAATTCACAAATTCAGACTACCTCCTCCCACTCCCAAAATAATTTGCTGTAAGGTTTATCATCATCTCAGCACACTGATGGTGAGCTAGGAGAAATGCCAGCTAATTCAAGAACAGAGGGGACTGGGCAGCAATGGGAAAAAAATGAAGAGTTCTGTGATTTGTATCTCACTCTAATAAAAAAAGTAAACACCAAAATAGCAATTCTAAGTATAATTTTTCTTTATGGATTTAAAATCATTGTTGTACATCAACAAGGCCAATACAGCTGTATATCTACACTATTGCTGTCAATGATACTGAGAGAAGGAAAGGCAGTTGTTACAGTCACCAGAAACATACATATGTAATTAAAGTTAAAGAAAGATGCTGAAAACAGATAAAGGGAACAAAAAAAAATTACTTGAGCATGTCCTCTGAATATCCTGGTTGTTTATGGAGAGCGCAGCCTGAACAGCACTCCAAAGAGGAGAGGAAGAGACAGCAGCTCCTGGTGCAGGACAGCGAGGGGTGGACACAGCCCTCTCCCAGGGAGTACAGGAGAGCCTGGTAACAGGATAAATGCAAAGCTGGCACAGTTACCATGCTACAGGCTTTGCAAGATACTCTTCAAGTGCTGTAATACGAGCAGCTCAGCACAATCCATCCATGAATTCAGCCCACCGGGGTTGGGGCTGTTACACACCCTGGGGTGCATCTCGCAAACCTGAGGTGACAGCACTGTCCTGGAGAAGCACAGCAAAGGGGAAAACGAGGCACCATGAGCCATGGTCGTGTTCAGTCACCAGCCCTAGGTGGCTTTTCACATTTCCATCAGCCACAAACCAGGCCTGTGTCACCCACCTGTGCTGTGCTCCCGGGGGACACAAACACCTTCCCTGCAGGGCCACTCCTGCCCACTGGGTGTTCCTTTTGTGTGCTCATGAGTGATCTGTTCACTGAGAGCTGTAGAAGGGTGAGTGCCAGCTGCTGGGGTGTTCATTTGGTGACCTGCCATCGGGGGATCCCTCCTTTGTGCAGTGCTTGGGATGAGCCAGGAGTGCTGGGAAGGGCTTTCTGCTTCCCTGGCCAGCCACGTGTGCTCTGTGTGGCTGGAGAAGGGCCGTGGGAAACCTGTGAGAAAAACGTTCCTGTTTGGCTTATAAAAGCAAAGGTGAGCCCCAAGACAGGCACGTGGTGATACTTGTTGTTGCCTGGGACCAAGGTCAGGTGTGCCACCCTCCTCCCAGCACTGAGGAAGTGCCCTCTGCGCTGGTCCTCAGCGTCTGTGAGGGACCAGGCTGTGCCCTACACATTTTTCATTTCTCCCAAAGAAGCAAGGAGATTAGCTCCCAAATGAATACACCCAGCGTGCTCCTTGTGCCACTCCAATAGTGTGCTGGGCTGGAGAGAAACCCACCACATCTCCCCAAAAGCTGCAAGAAGAGCACAACTGTGCTATCAGACATCAGAGTACCTGATCTGCAGGGAGAATGTGCAGAAACCAAGTCTCATAATTTCTGCTGTTCCTAGAGCATTGTTTATAAGCAACATTTCTTCCTTTTGTGGGGTTCTTAGACATAACTGATTATATTTTAGCAAGATTCTTGTCCGTCTTTCCTTGTTTCTCAATGGGCTGCCATGCTGCGAGCATAGGAAGCAGCCTCCTCCATTCCTTTCCCTCCTGCTCCCCTGGGGATCTCTCCCTCCCCAAATTGCCAGCAGATTGAGACGTCTGGCATGCAGAGAAGGGGGAAAACAAACAACTCTCTCCCAGTCCCTATTCCAGTCCTTGCCTGCCCTGTGAGGCCGGCTGGGCTGTGTGTGCTGGCTGTGCCCAGCCCAGGAGCTGCTGCAGGGCCAGCACTGCAGGGCCATGGGGAGCTTTGTCCCAGTGCTCCGGTGAGAGACACGTGCTTTGACACTCATTCTGCCCCATGGGAGAGAGGTTAGGCTTCTGAAAAACTGCCTGCCCTAACTTTACTACTTTTTATTTTCCCTGTTTTACAGGCTGCAACGTAGTGGATTAAACATCTAGAAAAAAGGGCTGTTGGAATTTTTTGCAGCTTTCAGTGGTTCAGATGAGGCAAGCAGTCAAAGGGCAAGGCAGAGGCATGCCTTTTCATTGCTGCTATAAACAATCAAACTCAGACTTTGCACCATGTAGAAGGCTGTGTTATAAACAAGCACGGCTGCTATCATGTTACCATCCCCAGGCTGATTTATATAAACTGCCTTCTGAGCTCTGATTAGCTTCAAACACACATGCTTTATAGGCAGAGCAGATTGCTGGAATAAAATTTTCAATAAGACTTCTAATTATTCAGGTACCTACTAGTGAGAAATTTCTGTTTCAGGGAAGTTGCATGCAGTTCCTGAAGTGTTTTAGGAGGAAAGTAGTTAAGCAAATGAAGATGGACTGGTATTTCTCTCTCAGGAGGCTGTATCTCTGTGCTGTACAGGCTGTACATGAGTCAGGAGCAGTAATTGTTCAGGAAATTGCTGGAGGGACAAATAAATGCATTGTAATGTTAAGGTAGCATGCAAGCAGCTGCATCAGGCCTTTTAATTTATTCTATGAAAGGAATATTTACAGCTAGTGAAATCCAAGGAGTTTTCAGGCATATGTTCAGAGGTCATGACTGGGGTTACTATAAGTGAACCTGCACAGCTCATAATTGACTATAACAAGACTTTCTATCGAGGTATATCATAGAAAAAGCACTCCTTCCACTCAACAATTCAGAAATCATAGAAGCCCTTGATTACAGACTTGTGTTCTGCTCCCATGATATAAACCCCTGTTCCTCCAAAGATTTCTGAGTTCCTCTCTATTTATGTGCAGAGCCAGACCTACCTATGGCTGAGAATATATTAATTCCTGCCGGTTCACACGGCAGTGCAGGGAGGCTGGGGACACAAGAACTGAACATTCTGGTGAAGGCTTAGCTGCTTAGAAAAATGCTGCGAACGATTAGGAAACAGCTGCCCCAGAATAAACTCCAAAAGGTGCAGCGTGGTGCTGCAGCTGAGCCCTGCATTAGCCGGGCAGCGCTACAAATGTGCGAGATGGGCGAACCTTTATCAGGCAGAAGTCCCCGCTGGCCTGGATTCCCGTGCAATTGAAAGCAGAGTCATCTGCAACAATGGGAGCTTTATTTATCCTGCACAATTGCTGCCAAAGCAGTCCTGGGACGTCCATGAGCCTGCTATGAATATGTTTGGAGCGGGATGAATCTGGCAGAGCGCTGCGAAACTGCTGCATCACCAGTCTCAGGTCTGCCGGCCGGCTGCACTGACTGGCATTTCTGCCCAGGGTTGCTAAGGAAATTTTAAAGCTTTTAGGAGCCTGATCTGGCACTGTTCAAGCTGCCCGCCCCGATAGAGACTCAGGATTGCTCTACCCTCTAGAGGCAGTGGTGAGGATGCAATCGCTGCTGTGCCGGGAGCTGCTGCAGACCGGGAGTCGGGGCTGGGGGCTCTGCCCAGCCCCACATCCCACACACACTCACGGCTCCCACTCGGACTGTGGGTGTTTCCAGGAGTAAAGAATAAGGGGATAACTCAGGGGTAACATGGGAGTCGTTTTACAGCATCTTTCTCATGGCTCCCAGGACCCCACTATGAGACTGCACGTTTTTCTTCTGTATTCAAAGTAGAAGTAGGTGTGTACCAAGGGAACAAGAATTTAGGTTTTTCCTTTGTCAGGGACATTTGGCACTTTCTGATGTGCTGCACGGTTCTTGTCAGCAGGGCAGAAATCCGTGGCCATCTGAGTGTCCTACTGAACTGTGCTTAATCCTGTTAGCCTCGCTAATACGACCTACTTCTCCCCAGCACTCAGAGTCATCTGGCTTTCATGGGAAACAATCATGAAACTAAATCTGCTTCCAGCTTGTAGGACTCCTGAAAGAAGAGTCACTTGCCGACAAGTCAGGACTCGATACCAGAGAGGCAGCAGGACTGATAAGTTCACACCAGAGAGCAGCTCAGCAGGTTAGAAGACTTTTCACTGGACATTATTACCAAGCTTGTAGGGCCTAGGGAGCAGTGAGAATTTGGGACCTTCAAATTCATAACTTACCTGGAAAGCTCAATGATTGCACCAGAGAAGGTGGAACCCTTACAGTGGAAGGACTGAAACACTCAGTGTTCTACAAGAGCTCGGGAAGAGACATGGGAAAATACTTCACTGCCTCATGGCCAGAACCTTTCTGTAGAACAACTCTCAAATCTTCACGGAAAATAAAACACCAGGAAGAAGTTCAAGGAGAATAACCTTTCCCATTTTGTGAATGTGCCTTTTCTTGATGCAGTCTTCCTGGCTCCTCACTACATGAACCCTCCAGATGTGAGGGCTGAAGCAAAGCTCAGACTAGATCAGGATTGCTTTTGGTGAATATAAAGAAGTAGGGGACAGCAAAACAGCATGAGAGGTACTCTCTGAGGTGATGCTGACCTTATTTCCTAATGGGCTGAAAAGAGATAGGCAATTAGCAAATAATAAAGGATAAAAGGAAATTTTATATTATGTACCTACTTGACCTCTTCCCAGAGTGAAGGTGAGAACCTTTTGAGAGCTCTCAGGTACCTGATGTTCTGCTCCTGGGTAAATGTAAATGATGCTTCGTGGAAAAGCCACTCAATTCTACAGTTTGAATTTGGTTAATTAGAGGAAGCCTATTTCTTAACATATGACCCTTCCCAGGAGAGGGACACACTCAGAAACTGGTACACAGGAGCAAATGTAGATGCCAGGTACACACCAAACCTGAAAAACAGTGTCTCCAATGTGCTCCTTGTTCCTTAGAAAAAGGCTGCTATTCTGCACTGCACTCCAAGCCCCGAGTCAGGTGAGGGATATAAAGGCAGCTTTGAGATGCCCTGCCCAGGCACAAGGAGCTGTCAGAGATCCAGAATGAGAGCCCAGTGTAAAGCCCAGAGTATGGCAGTGGCAGCCCCCACCAGGCCAAATGTCACAAACTTCTCAGCAATGCAGAGATGTCATGTCACCAAAGTTTCTGTGCCACATTCAGTTGTCATTTCTCTCTGGAGATATGCAGGAGGGCACTGTCACAGCCTGCAGGGCCACCAATGTGAGCTATGCAGGGCATGTGAGACCACAGGAGAGTCTCCCTCGTTATCAGATGCCTGAGAGAATCTTTGTCATCCTGATACTGAGCAATAAGGGGATAAATCAATGGAAAGCAATGCTTGTAGGTTAACAGTGGCCCAAAAAATATCTGGCAGCCCCCAAAGTGTTCATCTCCCCCTCCCATCATCACCACCAGTTTGCTTAGTGCTGTTTGCTTTTCATTTTGGTTTAAACTTCCATTAGCTCTGACAGAGTGTCAAACTGTGACACCCTTCAAAAACAACCTGCCTACCTCTTGCCTCAGCCCCTAAATCCCAAACTGTGAGACATCTTTCAGGGGGAAACAAAATGTGCAGTCCTGCTTTATTAAGAGACTATAAGGATCTACAGTGCTCCAGGGAAAACGTGAGAGGCAAAGCTCAGCAGTGGAGCAGGGTGGGAGGTCATGGGAAGGCTCTGTAGCACAGAAAGCACATCCCATCTCCTCTTCCTTGTTTTGGTCATGGCACTCCCTAAATGTGGTTTGCAGGGCTGTCCCAAGGAGCTCAGTTTGTGTTACAGGCAGTGATACAACACTCAAATATTGAGGTGGTGACTCGACAGTGATAGCACAGCTCAGGGGTGGAAGGCTCTCACTGGGAAATGGATATGTGGAGTGCAGTGGTAGGGGAGATAAAAGGTCATCAATGTTGAGCTAGAAATGTCACTATCAGTATGCGAAAGGATATAAAGCAATCTGTTGGTATAAAAACATGGTAAAATAATGTAATTTTCATCGAGCAAAGTAACACAAGGACCTATTTGAAACCTCTTTTCAGTCCTCCCAAATTCAGAAGTATTAGACAAGTAATTTCATTTCCTTGTCACAGCTCATTATGAAAGGACATGGCATGCTCTGCACCCTCTCTGGTTCTGAGATTGGTCTTTATCTCATAATGTTCTGTATGTGAAAGTATCCTGTTCTTTGATCAGCATTAGACCTACACAAATGAAGTTAGAGCAATTTCACTGGATGTTATCTCCAGAGAAGGAAGGATTAGGAACAGAAGATCAATTTAAGGTGCATTGACAGAGCTGGATGCTGAGCTGTGCCTGAGTGTTTCTCTGAACAAGAACAATGCACGGCTGCTCTGCTGTATCCCAGCTGGTTCTGCTCTGCATGGTGACTAATGTTACACTGGTCTGGTGCAATATTGTCGAGGATCACATGGAAATAGTCCTTCAAGAACAGTTTACTACCAATCAAATTGCAAATGGGGTGAAAAGCTTGAAAGAAACATTGACGCACCAAGCTGAAGATGTTTGGATTTTACCCAAAACTTTCTTCAAAAATAAGAACTGCATGGAGAGTCCTCAAATCTTTAACAGTATGCCCCAAATGAAGACAGAGTACAGAGAGATGCAGGCTGTGCTACAGCAGGATTTTTTGTGTGTGTGTCATTGCTGCCCAGCAGCCACAGGGGCCTGGCAGCGGTGCCTGCCCTGTGCTGACTGTGCCACCCTGCTCGCAGTGAGTGATGCTGCCCAGGGCCTCAGGCGGTGCTCTCGGGGACCACGCTGAGATAAGTGTGGTGACTCACTCCCTGGGTCTCTGCAAGAAGGGTGTAAATATTCTACAGCTTGTCTGCATTCTAGAAGAAAGAAAAACGAGGAGTTTTTAGAGTTTCTGGGCATAGCGCATGGCCCAGCCACAGGCAGACTGCATTACATTCCTGTGAACTCGCAGATTATCTCTTTTTTTGTGGGAGATATTTTTCATTTCTCTCATCAAGTCAGGGGGAACCATCTTCCTGCCCACCTCCCATTCTGTCTTCCACAAAAATGTTTCGCTAGAACTTTTCTGATGGTGCCAAAATCTGATATATGACACATAAAAAACAGCACTGTCAAAATATGAATCAGTCACAAAGCACCTCACTCCTGGTGAGGTGACACAGATTAAAAACCAGGCTGGGGAATTCCTGATGGATTTTCTGGAGCCTCATCTTCCCAGTTTTGTAACTGTTAAGCATAAAACAAAGAACATTTTTATTTGTGGAATGCATCGACTTGCTTAAAACAATACAAGCAAATGAAAACACAACCCTGCCTCCTTTTTTTAGTAAGTTTGCAAACCAGCATGGTCTAACCATTCATCCAAGAAAATTCAGAGGAATCTGAAACCCATTCCCTTGGCAGCAGGACAGAGGACAGAATTAAATGGGAAAGCCAGCTCTTAACAGCAGAGAATTTCCTTTCTGGTATCAGACATACAAGTTCACATCCTCAGCTGTTAAAATGGAGATTTATTCTACACAGAAATTGACTCTTTCGTTCTCAGGTTGACTCCAACAGCGAAGATGGAAGTAGGAACCAAGATACAGAAGAGTCATTTATAGCACTGGCCTACGACCAATTTGGACAAATAAACTCCTGTCACCAAATATCTTGGTTGTGTGAAGGTGCCACGTGCCCGTGGCTTCAGACTGGAGCTGCCTGTAAGCAGAGGCACAGCAGGCACCTGAGAGAGCCTGGGCCATGCACCCAGGGCCTGCAGCTGCCAGGGGCAGGAGCTGTGCGCAGGGCTGAGCTCTCCCCACGGGCAGCAATCGGCTCTGGGGCTGTGCAGTCTGCCAGGGCAGGCTGGCACGGGCACTCACTGGCACTGGAGTCTCTGCAGGAGCTGGGCAGTCAGGTCACACAGGGACTGGTGCCACAGCAGCACCCACAGCTCACTGGGGACCGGGGTGTCTGAGCAGCGCCGTGAGTGGGAGCTGTGGGGCTCCACATCGGCATCACTGGCAGTGCCCCCTCCTCTCTGCAGCTCGCTCATGGGTGGCCCAGTGCGTGGCCCTCACCAGGCCAGGGATCCTTATTCACTCTTATGCAGTTAAAACCTCATTGATTTCCATCTGGCGACTGCAGGAGTGGTTGCTATACCCAGATTGCCTCAGGTGATACGTTTTGCCTATTTATATCCTTGCAAAGGGGAAATAAATACAGGTAGATGACGTGGGAAAGTGCCCTGAACCGAGCAGAAAGCCTTAGTGATAGCAGTTTCATCATGTCTGTTCCAAAAGATGCTTCAATATTGCAGAAAATGCTAAAAGTGAGAAGAAATGAAGACAATTTGTATCTTTATGGATGAACTGTCAACTATGACAGCAGGACAGTTCTATCCAGAAAAAGAAAATCCACCCCCATAACTGGTTTCTCTTACACTCAGTAGTTTAAAAATTATGCTGGTGGGTAAATCTTACTCTAGACAGAATAAAACACGGCCCAGCTGCACTACATGGTTGTTTTCCTGTCTGTGTGTGCACAGCGTGCACTCTCTGTAATGAAGGATAATTGTGTCAGTGCATAATTAGAGATAAAAAAGCGGGCGAGTGAGATGCCAGTGATGAGATCAGCATGGCAATCCTCCTAAAGAGATAGATAACTTCTTGCCACGTGGTTTGAGGCCGGGTCTGGGACTAGGGTCAAGGAACTACAGCTCTGTCTAGGCTGTTGCATGACCCTGAGGAGAATGTTTAACTTTTCCTCATCCCATTTCCCATGTGGTGCAAATGAATTAATTCATCTCATTGTTCAGATGAATGTCACCTCTCTGCAGAGGACCCGTGAAAGATTCAGGCAATATTTGAATCATTTAGAGTTTCTTTCCAAAATGCTTTGGAGCAAAGTTTACAGAGCAGTTCAAAGGCTGGAAAACTTGCAAAAAGAGTTTGAAGGGATTATTTATGAATCAGATAAGCATTGATTGGTGGACAGTGTGTTTGGAGGCAGACAGGATCCATGTCAACTTGGAGGGAGGGAATGGGCAATAGGACAAAATAATTGGGACAAGTCTAAACTGTTCTGTAAGTTCTGGTACTGCAAATGAGATCTTATTCTAGAGACACAGTGGAAGAAGGGATTAAGGTAGGAAGAGAGATTTGGAAAGAAAAGGGGTTTGCAGGAGATGATTTATTGAGGGAAAGAGGGATTGAGAAAGGGGAAAGGAGCCAGTAAGACAGTAGGGTCAGAGTTGGTAGAGGCTCTCCCTGGGCATCAAGGACAGCAGAAATCTCTTCAACCATGCCTAGGTAGTGGTGGGACCTCAGAAGGGAGACCTGAGCATGGCTGGGATGCTCCCTCCTCGCCCTCCTCCCTGACTGAAGTGAGCGCTAAACACTTGGTCTGGGCAGCACCTGGTTCTGAATTCCAATATCCATTGGAAATGTGGCAGGTAAGGAGCATTAGTGTGAGAGCCCCAGATAAGGGGCCCTTTTGACAGTGCAGGTGTGTCCTGGTCAGTGCCACCAAGAGGGGGGACCAGGGAAGCCCTGATGAGCAGCACCGCTCTGACCCGTGGGGAGCGCGCTGGGCCGCGCAGCCCAACGCACAGAGAGCAGGGCATTGGTAAAACCACTCCTTTGTGGGACATTCCTTTTTTTAAAGGCCATTCATATAATGCTGGAACAAGAACGGGAAATGCCTTGTCTCGGGCTTCCTGTTGTCAAAGCAGAAGTGCCCCAGTCTCCTGCTCGGGCGCTGGCGCGGGCCCGGAGCGCTCCTTGTCACGGAGTGCTCCTGCTGCCCCTGGGCACCGGGCCTCCTCCTCCAGCTCCTGTTTGATCTTTAATTCAGCTACTCCGAGGGATGGAGAGAGGAAGAGGTGGGGCTGCCCTGGGTTGAAATCCAAAGAGCATTGTTTTCTCGTTATGAGCATTGTGTTGCCATCACGGATAATTATAATCTTACATCTCATTTCATTTTTTTTTTGAAAAACCACACAAAGGCACTGAAGCCAGAAACTTCTTGGTGACAACCCAGGAGATGTCTGTTGTTCTTCCTGACTGTATTTTATCTTATGGGGATTTGAGGGTATTGCTGTGGAAATGCCAGATATTAAAACCTCATTATGCTTCTGTTTGCAAAACAGATCTTAATCGCTCGCCATCCTAAACAATTACCCTGGCAGGCAAATTCTGGAAAAATTAACAGCCAAAAAGGATGAAAAATCTTCTTTTTTCTTTGTTGAAACAGCAAAATCTGCATGCAAATTCACTTAATCAGCCAAAACGCCCTGCTAACTCAGCCCTATTCCCAAGGAGGCACTTTTCCAATTTTGTAAAGTGGAGCTACTTGTGTTTCCTAAACCTTGTTCCAACTATAGCTATAATATAAAATTAAATGTTTTTCTGCAACCTGTACCAGCAAATGGAGCTTTGATATGAAGCACAGGGATGCTCTCCATCCTTGCCCTCCTCTTCTTTCCTGCGTAACTCACAGGTGAAGTGGGAAGTGCAGAGCCCCACTGGTCCTGGGTGGTCAACATTCCAGATTCCAGCACAACATTCCAGATTCCAGCACAGCCCATCCTGGCACTCAGGATTAGCAAGGCAACACTGGTGATTTCTGATGTCTTCTTATCCAACAGAAAAAAATCTTGTGCACTTTTGCTGGGGCTCCTGAGTGATTCCCACTTCCAAAACTGACAGTGATGATGTGGTAGGACTGCCATGGACTCATGATGTCTAATAGACTTGTCTTGGTTTCATGGGGATTCCAGTCCCAGAATTCCTGTCCTTGTGTGAGCCTGAGCTCCCTGTGGACTCTTACCCCTTGGGGTATCCCTTACATCAACCACAGGTCTCCTAATTGTCCCTTCAGGCTGTACTTATAGTAAAACCACTCCCATGAGGTTCAGGGGGTATTGCTTTTATGGCAGTCATTTCACTAAGGACGAATATTATTTGAACACTTACTTGCCTTGGAGAAGATTAATCTCTTTTGCTGTTTCCCTCCCTGCAGAGAGTAGTTATTCCTCCACTCTGGAGATGTGACTTGGAAAAAGCTTGAATTGAATGGTCTGTGTGCTGCTGCTCCAAGCCAGTGCTCAGGCAGCAGATAATTCCTGAAATTACAGCAGAGTCCCCTCCAGGTCACCTCGTGAGGCATCTCTGGAAGGGCTGTGAGTGAGCTGATGCACAGGGCGATGCTGAAGGATGGTTCAAAGGAGCCCGTGAGTGCAGGGCTGCCCAGCTTGGTCTGTACCTCTCTCTGCTCACAGCCACTCCCCCAGGCTCGGGCAGAGCCTGCCGACCCCCACAGCACCCCCTCCCTGCAGTGCTCCCTGGGGAGGGCACACCATGCCCTCCCTGCCCCGAGCCCTTCCAGGCAGCAGGATCCTGCAATAAATTACACACGTCTGATAAAGCTGCTGCAATACCTGGGAGCTGAGAGCACAGGACCCCGTGTCGGTCTGTGAGATAAGCAGGGCAGAGCACATTGCTTGGGCTGGCTTTGGCTTAGTGCCATTTCAAGACTGATGATGGGATGATATGAGGGGCAGTGATGTAACTCCTCTGTAAGACTCTTCTCTCCTTGCCCAGCCAGCAGTTCAGCACTGCACTGACTGCAAGGAGTTGGGAAATTTCTGAGATCACTGCTCTCCTTTAGGGGCTGTCATTTTTTTTAAATGCCAAAAGATAAATGAATAGCCTAACTTCATGTTTCATGTCTCATGCCAACAGATGTTTATTTACTTATTTCATGAAAGTTTAGTAGCTGAATGGGAAGCTGAGGGCAGGTGTGAGTGTTCCCAGCACAGAGCCAGCGCCTGTGCAGCTGCTGAAGGATCCGGTCGGAGCCCAGCACAGGGAGCTGAGCACAGGCAGCTGGATAGAGGGAGCAGGGAGCTGAGCACAGGGAGCAGGGAGCTGAGCACAGGGAGATGATACAGGGAGCAGGGAGATGAGCACAGGGGGATGATACAGGGAGC
>VZRZ01009615.1:183442-201657 GCA_013398175.1 Climacteris rufus | reverse complement strand
ACAGCTTTCAGCCACAACCACTTCTTCACTACACTATAGGAATCTTCCTTCTGTTGCTTCCTCTGAACAACCAAAACCTCCAGCACAGAAATACATTAAATAAATTTCTGGCTGTTCCAGCAAGAAATTAAAAATGTTGTGCTTTCCTTTGTTCCCGACTTATACTTTGTGGAAAAAATGTATATTTTATACCTTGTATAAATAAATAAATAAATAAATATAGCTATATACCCCATTCTGCTGTGGTGGATCATCACCTCGTTTGGCAAAGGTAAATGAGGAAAAAGTGGGATATGGTGCAGAATAATACTTGGAGACATTAAATATTCTAAAGAAAAGGCTTCTTTTTCATTATTCCCTTTTTTTCTTAAGTGCTGTTCTCCACTAGCAAACACTGTCCCAAAAGGAACAGCCAGGAGCTTAGAGAGGTACCAGGAATCCTGCAGGATTCTCAGGAATGAGCAGCAAAATTTGGTGTTATAGGACACGGGAGGATGCCCCACCAAGGATGGAAAACCAAGGGAGAGCTTCTAAGAACATAACCCAGAAAATAAAACTTTTAAAAGGAACACTGGAATTTTAATAAAAATCCACATTAAATGCATATTTATGGGTGTGCTAACACAGAGGAGTAACCATCTATTGCTCAGAATATGCAGTTTTCAGAGAATTGAGCTATTTTTTACTTCCTCTATTCTGTAGAAAATGTTCTGGCATCGTCCATGGGGCTTTTATTGCTGTTCCCCTTTTCCATTCTGCAGAAGATCACCCTGCTCCATCCTTCCCTCAGTGTCCTGCAGTTTGTTACCTTGTGACCCTTTCCCGTTTCTTTCTCTTTTGCACCCGTTGTGGCTCCTTGCTGCAGATGGATTTTGTGGGAATGAGGAGCTCCCTGGGAGCACAGCCTGGGCTGGGCTGCAGAGCCCTGGGCTCCTCTCACACCTCAGCTCCATCAGTCCCAGAACCCCAGGATGGTTTGGATGGAAGGGCCTTAAATCCCATCCCATCCCATCCCATCCCATCCCATCCCATCCCATCCCATCCCAACCNCCATCCCACCCCACCCCTGCCCTGGCAGGGACACCTCCCACTGTCCCAGGTGCT
The DNA here is from genome assembly GCA_013398175.1 of Climacteris rufus. Classification (NCBI taxonomy): domain Eukaryota; kingdom Metazoa; phylum Chordata; class Aves; order Passeriformes; family Climacteridae; genus Climacteris; species Climacteris rufus. Next base: position 200,553 of record VZRZ01009615.1, on the reverse strand, counting down.
CCCAGCCCTGTCCAGCCTGGCCTTGGGCACTGCCAGGGATCCAGGGGCAGCCACAGCTTCTCTGGGCACCCTGTGCCAGGGCCTGCCCACCCTCCCAGGGAACAATTCCTGCCCAATATCCCATCTGACCCTGCCCTCTGGCACTGGGAAGCCATTCCCTGTGTCCTGTCCCTCCAGCCCTTGTCCCCAGTCCCTCTCCAGCTCTCCTGGAGCCCCTTTAGGCCCTGGCAGGGGCTCTGAGCTCTCCCTGGAGCCTTCTCTGCTCCAGGTGAGCCCCCCCAGCTCTCCCAGCCTGGCTCGGAGGTGCCCCCAGTCAATGCACACCCTGTGCTGCCCAGGGCTAATGACAGCGGTCTCCTAATTAAGATAAGACTGATCACCTCCAGTTCACACCCAAATGAAGATGTGACTCTGCAGGCTCGGGGACTCCCCTGATTTATTTTCCCAAAGCGCGCGGCCAACCTGACCCAACCCTCCCAGGGGACAATCCCTGGTTTGTGTCAGCACAAATCCTCCTCCCAGGGAGGCTGGCTCGGCGTGGAGTCACCTGCTGGAGGCAAAGCTTCGTTTGCTAAACCTCCTTGAACTGTTCAGGGGATGGGAGGGGAGCAACCACCATGCACAGGGATGGGGACACAGCCCTGCCCAGGGTTTAATTTGCTTATTGGAAAAGGAGGGAGAGAGGAGACAGCTCCCGTGGCATTGAATTCCTGACCAATAATGTCACTGTGCCCTGCCTGACACGGTCAATAATTAAAAGATTGCAGATACCTCCCTAAGGAAATCCTGCAAAGACAGGAGCTGGCATGCAACAGCCAAAAAAGCCAGAATTTCATTTTATGTCATGTACAGGGAGATATTCCCACAACTCAGTTTTCCAGGGGAGAGCTCAGAGCCCCTTCCAGTGCCTAAAGGGGCCTATGAAATAGAGGAAAAGAGACTTTTTACATGGGCAGGTAGAGATAGGACAGGAGGGAATGGTTTTAAATGAAAAGAGGAGAGATCTAGATGGGATATTGGGCAGGAATTGTTCCCTGGGAGGGTGGGGAGGGGCTGGGATGGAATTCCCAGAGAAGCTGTGGCTGCCCCTGGATCCCTGGCAGTGCCCAAGGCCAGGCTGGACGGGGCTGGCAGCACGTGGGACAGTGGGAGGTGTCCCTGCCAGGGCAGGGGTGGCACTGGATGGGCTTTGAGGTCCTTCCAGCCCAAACCATTCCAGGATTCTGGGATTTCTGCATTTTGGGCTCACAGATCCCTCCAATAGATGGACTGTGCTGACCTCCTGGGAGGTGCCCCAGTCCAGCCCAGCTGAGGAGCAGCAGGAGCACCCCTCAGGCCCAGGGCAGCACCCACGGGTGTCCCCAGCCCTGCGAGGCACCAGCACACACCCAGGAAATCGAGGATTTGAACATCCAGCTCAGGAGTTTGGGGTTTGCAGAGCTTCACCTCCCCGGGGCTCGGGAGGGCCTGGGAGCAGCAGGGCAGGGCCAGGCTGAGGGAGGGGAGACTGCAGGGACCCCCAGCTCAGCCTCTCCTGAGGCAGCCCAGATCCCAGGGAAGGTCAAACGAGGCCTCCACACCAACCCCACATCCCCTCCAGGAACAGGGAATTCATCCCTGATGTTCAGGGACATCAAGAACTCATTAAATGTCACTGAGAACAGGAGAATGTGCATTTTGCATCCCAAACTGCTCCAGGGAGAAGTGCCTGGGGCCAGGGCTGAGCTGGTACCAGTGGGAACTTCCCCCACCTCATCCTTTCCCCCACTGCATCCCACGCTGGGCTGTTCCTTCTCCAGCACCCGTCAGTGACAAAGGGACCTCTGTCCCAGTCTGAGGCCACAGCACTGAGAGGAGAAGCAACCAGTTGCCCTCAAGACTCCCAGTGTTCCCATTTCCCCAGATCTGCTCCTTTCCAGAGCAGGGAATGCTCTTCCCCCAGACACCAAATGCAAACAGAGAGATTTTCCCCTTGGAAGTTCCCAGCAGTTTGTCCCCACATCCAAGCACTTTGAAAAATAATTGAGATTAATTGTTCCCACTGCAGCACCAACCTCTCTGCAGAGAAAAGCTCCACCTCAATTCCTGACAGGCCCCAACCTTCCCTGAAGTTGAGCCAATTTGTGCTCATCCCAACCCAGCATCACTGGGAATTCCTTAGGTTTGATTCCACACATCCAAACACCAGGAAGGCCAGGCCCCTCTTTGACACAAGGTTTTGACATCCCTTTTGGGATATTTGGCCTCATAAAAACCTGGCCAGCCATAAAATGCCCCATTTTCCATGCAGACAGGAAGACAAGGCCACAAAGCTTTGGCACACGTGGGTTTAGAGCACTTTGGGTGGCACAGCTGAATTTTACCTTCTAGAGAGGGTGGCAGGGCTGACACCTGGCCCTGCATCTCCCAAACTGCAGCCCTGATGCACCACTGCATTTTGTTTGCCTTCAAGAAAGTACATAAATACATAAATTATACCTCAAATAAATAAATGCTGGGGTCAACAGGCATCCCAGAGAAACAGGGTGCTGGGACTCACTCAAGGAGCTGGAGGCACATCCTGGCCCCATTCCATGGCAGGAGGAACTTTCCTGGGAGCATAAAGCCCAGCTCTGCTGCAGCATCAACACTTTGCCATGGGGTTCTCTTTGGGCTGGGAAGAGCCTTCGGCAGAGCTGTCAGCACCAGGAGGAAGGATGGGGGATGGATCCTGCCTGTATCCCATCTGGGCTACAGATGGGTGTTCCCAGGGTCCCCAGCAGCCCCCTGGGACAGCCTGAGTGTCCCCTGGCACAGCCCACACATCTCCCCAGGTTGGGACTTAGAGAAAAAGGAGTTTAAGGTGCCACTGGGAATATTCTGCCGTCCCCCCTCCCTGCTCTGCTGAGCTCTGTGGGCACCAGAGGTGTCCCTGTGCCTGGCCAGCCCCACATCCCACACTCCCCCCATTGCCAGGGCCACTGCCCAGCTTTCCAGGGAGTCTGAAGGAGCTGCTGGGTGTGCAGGGAACGCAGTTCAGGGGTTGTGCTGAGGGCTGCAAAGCTCATGGATCCCCTCCCAAATCCCCTGAGTTACACACCCTGGGCTGCCACAGGCACTGGGTGTTGATGGCCCCCACAGCCCCCAGCCCACCCCAGTACAAAGCACTGCCTTCCTTACTGGGGAGCTGCAAACCCCCCGAGGCTGGAACCCCCCCGGGCAGCTCCTCAATCCTCACAGCATTCCTGGGCTGCAAGGCACCCACGGGGGTGCAGAGTGCAGGGGGCCAACGCTGCCCTGGGAGCAGCAAAATGTTCAGGGAGGGGATGAGGCAGAGCCTGAGCCAGGCTGGCAGTGAAACACAAACCCCCAGGCTGGAATGCCCGCCTGGATGGGGATGCTCTTGGAAGCAGGGAGGTGCAGGTGCTGGGTGGATTAACACCCACTGCTTTGTCCCACTGGAATTCACAGGTGGGAACCAGCCAGGGAGAAAGGAAAGCTGGGATTCTCTCACCTGGATTGCCTTCAGCAGCCTGGGCTCAGGGCTGTGCCCACATCCTGAGCGATCCTCTGCCTTTCAGGGGTGGTGCAGAACTGACCTCTTGTCACACACCAGAGCACTGCAGGCTGGAAAGGACCCGCAGTGGGGTCACCTGGTGCCACCTCCCTGCTCCAGCAGAGCCATCCCAGAGCACAGGACCGTGTCCAGATAGTCCTGGGATGTCTCCAGTGAGGGACACTCCACACCCTCTCTGCTCTCTGTTCAGGGCTTGGCCACTCCCAGGGAAGAAGTTTTTCCTGCTGTGCCCGGTCCAGCTGCATTTCAGGGAGCCAGGGAAGGAAAAAGGAGACACAAGAGCTGCCAGAGACCACAGCAAGCACTGCTGGCATTCAATCCATTTGATTCCTGCTGTGGCACGGGGGGTGGCTGCTCCCCCTCCAGGATGCAGCCACAGGAAGGGTCCCAGCACAGGGTGTCCTGCAGCCCCTCTGTCCATCCCCATCCTCAGGGTGCTGCTGCCCTGGGCCTGCAGCTGGAATAGCTGAGTGTGTGCTGGAGTGAGATGGGACTGGAAACACGGCAGGGGGAAGGAAAAAGCTCTCCCTTGTTTTTCTATTAAAACTGACTGGAGGAAATGTTTTCTTTCCTATTGCTGTCAACACACAGAATACAGGATGGGTAGAGCTGAGAGGGAGAGGTGCCACATGGAGTCACAGGATATCCTGAGCTGGAAGGGACCCCAAGAATCATCCAGTCCAACCCCTGTCCCTGCCCAGACACCCCAACAACCCCACCCTGGGCATCCCTGGCAGCGCTGTCCAAACACCCCTGGAGCTCTGGCAGCCTTGGGGCCGGGACCATTCCCTGGGGAGCCTGGGCAGTGCCCAGCACCCTCTGGGGAAAGAAGAACCTTTCCCTGCTCTCCAGCCTGAGCCTCCCCTGGCCCAGCTCCAGCCATGCCCTGGGTCCTGTCCCTGTCCCAGATCAGAGATCGGAGCTGCCCCTCGGGAGGAGCTGCAGCCCCGCTGAGCTCTGCCCTCAGCCTGCTCTGCCCCAGCTGGGCACACCAAGTGCCCTCAGTCTGCTCCCAGTCCTGACCTGCCCTCGTTACCTGCACCAGGCTCTTTATTTCTGCTTTGAGCCTCCACTCAGAGGCTCCATGGAGCTCAGAGGGCTCAGCAAACCAAGAGTAAAACCCCACTGAACTGGCAGAGTTTAGAGAGGATCCTTGCACCAAGGGAGGAGCAGCTGCTCCATGGTTCTGTGGAGGGAGCAAAGGCACCAGTCCAGCTCTAAAAGCAGCTCAGAAGCAGGAGGAGAAAGCCCAACAATGATCACACAGCACAAATCCTCTGAGCAGAGCAAGACTGGAGGGGCAAAGATGCCCAGGGGTCTCTGCAGAGGCAAACCCAGTCCTGGCACAGGGGAAGTCAGAGAGAAAGGAAAGAAAATGAGATGGAAAAGGCTGCTCTGCTCCCTGCCCTCACTCAGCTGTGGTTTTCCCAGCTGCAATGTGTTTACATTTCTAGTAAACTTCATCCTGAAATCCTTGGGATATTCTAAGAAAGGAAAAGAACTTTATTAATGAAGTACCAGAGAGATGCACCCACAGTGAGCTGCTCAAGGAGCCAGGCTGGGAGTGAAATCTCCAGCAGCATGTAGCTCCCTGGTATTTCTGGGTGTATTTTATATTGTTTTTATTAATTTCCTTCTAAAAAAAGTAGGTGTTTTGTAAAGCCTCAGATTTTTCCACTAGATATTTCCACATGTACCTCTCAGGCTTCTTGCTCTAAGAATGAATGATAACATCTAGAGGAGAATTCAGAGCTTGGCAGGCTGAAAGAAAACAATTCCCCTCCAAAGGAGCACTCACCTACTATATCTATGAATAACAAATACATTAATTTATTAAGGGAATAAAATGCAGGAGACCAGAACTGATTGAGCTGCACTGTGAATAACCTGTGTGAGCAGGGTAACACTGGGGCCTGTCAGTCTGAAAATGAAACTGAAACTTTCCCTTGGTGTTCTACATTTTCTTGCAAGTTAAAACAGTCAAAGCCCTAAAATTCTGTTTCCTTGTGATGTCAGAGATCAGCGTCCATCTGTTCTGTGGAGACACAGGATGGATTGGAAGGAGATGGTGCAGAGTCTGAGGGCAAAGGATGGAGACCCCAGCTCTGCTCCAGGTCAGTCCTTCCTAAAACTGCCACAACCAAGTCCATCCCCAGCACCATGGGCAGCATGAAAGGGGGGATTCTGCCCCTCTGCCCCCTCAGGTGATTCCCCCCCTGCAGAGCTGCCCCAGCCCTGGGCCCAGCGTGAGGAGGACGTGGAGCTGCTGGGGAGAGTCCAGAGGAGCCCCGGAGCTGCCCCAGGGCTGGAGCCCCTCTGCTCTGAGCCAGGCTGGGAGAGCTGGGGGGGCTCACCTGGAGCAGAGAAGGCTCCAGGGAGAGCTCAGAGCCCCTGCCAGGGCCTAAAGGGGCTCCAGGAGAGCTGGAGAGGGACTGGGGACAAGGGCTGGAGGGACAGGACACAGGGAATGGCTTCCCAGTGCCAGAGGGCAGGGTCAGATGGGATATTGGGCAGGAATTGTTCCCTGGGAGGGTGGGCAGGCCCTGGCACAGGGTGCCCAGAGAAGCTGTGGCTGCCCCTGGATCCCTGGCAGTGCCCAAGGCCAGGCTGGACGGGGCTGGGAGCACCTGGGACAGTGGGAGGTGTCCCTGCCATGGCAGGGGTGGCACTGGGTGGGCTTTGAGGTCCCTGCAAACCCAAACCCTTTTCTATTCCCATGATTTTCCCCTCCCATTTATCTGGGTCTGTCCCAATACAGTAACAGAGAAGAAACTTTCAGTTTCACTCTGGTTTTCAAGCACCACCTCAAACCCACCAGTTCCAAAATAAATTCCCTTGGCCCTGGTGCTCCCAGTAAAGACAAATCCCAGTGTGTGTGAGCAGAGCAGCAAAGGCCTGAGTGGGACTGGAGGAACATCCCAGGCCAACCTGGCCCAGGAGCTGCAGCTCCGGTGAGGGGGAGCAGGAATTCCCAGGTGCCCAAATCCCATCCCAGAGCCCAGCAGCAGGGAAGGGCCTGAGCTCCTGTTCCCAGCTGAGGAGTTCAAGCAGCAAATCCCCCTGATGGAGTTTTCTCACAGCTCTGGAGGTTTTATCTCCTGGAGAAAATATTCCAGGGGCTGCTCCTTCAGCTCCCAGACAGGCTCCAGTGCCTCTGTGTGATAGCTCAGCTCTTCAGGGCTGCTGGGCAAGTGAAACTCCTCCTGATTTAATTTAGGAATAAACAAAACCCTCCAAATCCTTGAGCCTGAATTACTTTGGATTTCCCCTCTCAAAAAGAGGGAAGAATCAGATCCTACACTGACAGCAGGAGGATGGGGAGTGAGGAGCAGCAGTAAGCAGAGAATGTCCAAATTAACTCAGAGTCTGGACTCATTCCCCTGTTCGTACACATTTTTAAGAGGTTTAATTAAACTACCACATCTTAGGATGGGCTTTTCAAAGCTGTACAAGCAATTTAGAAGAATCCAGACTGCACAGGGCAGTTCAGGTGCTCGTGATGCTTTGAAAATCCTCACCTGGTGCAACAGAATGAAGCTTTTCCTGCAAATTAGCTGTGTGTTTATCCCAAATAACCCAGGGCCACATCCAGGAGTTGCACATGATCCTGACCTGAGCATGAGGACAGGGTTAAGGTTCCAAATTCAGATTTTCCTGCCAAACACCCGAAGTGTGAAAATCACAGGACTGGGAAAATCAGGGAGTCTCCCAGCAAGGAGTGGGTGGGCAGAGTCACCCAGTGGTGACCAAGCTGTGACACCAAACTCAACCAAATCAAACAATCAACCAAATCTGGCCAAATTCTCTCCCTAAAGCTGTAGATCTGTTTAAGGTATTTAAGATAATCTAAGTCCTTATATTGGCACAAGCTGTTTAAAATGATCTCGGGCTTTGGATTGGTTTAAGCTGCTTATGCAGCTTTAAGGTTTTAAAAAGGTTTAGGCTGCTAAAAAACATTTCCCAAAAAGCAAGTGGGGTTGTTTGGTTGTGCCATTTCGTGGATTTGAGTGTGGTGCAAATATTCAGGAGTAAAATATTTTGTATGAAGCAATAAAAGTCAAAGTCAGGCAGTACCAAGTCTACAAATCCAGAGTTTACAGAGGATTCCTGTTGGTGTAAGTGTGAGAGGATTGGCAGGACAGAGGTAAAGCACCTAAAAAATAGCAAAGAGTCCCACAGGAAATGACACAAAAACTGAATCCAACAATTCCACCTCCTTAAGAAAAAGTGGGCAAGATTCCCATAGATAAACCCAACAAATTCAGCTTTCCTCTCCTCCTTCCCAGCTTTGCATCACCACAATCCCTTCTCATGCATTTCTTAGGATTCCAGAGTGGGGACCTGAAATCCAAGGGGTCCACGTGGTGCCAGAAAACCCCAAACCAAACCCCATGAACAACACGGGCTTTGCCTGAGCCAACTTATCACATTTCCCAATTCCAGGGGCTCCTGGAACACACCAGGGAGGCCCTTCCAGGATGGGTCCTGCTCCCACCAGCACAGAATTATCCCCACTCAGGGGAATTTTTGCCAGGACCATGCACGAGCCCCAAGATGCTTCCAGGGAACTTCCCACCCTGCTGAGCTGCACGGAGAACTTTGATTTTTGAGCCCTTCCTGGCAAGCCCAAACATCCCCCAAGTCCCCCAGGCACATTTTTCCATGAGCTGTGTGCTCTGGGTCCTGCTCCAGCCCTGCAGCCTGGCTCTGGAGACACAGAGAGGTGGATCTGCCTTTGGAAGGGAGGTTTGGAGGTGTCCAAGGAACACCTGGACGGGGCACTGGGCTGGGGACAAGGTGGGGTTGATGTTCTCTGAGGGCTTTTCCAACCTCAGTGATGCCAGGATCCTGTGGGACCCTCAGCCCCCAGCGTCACCCTCGGGCTCAGCCCAAAGCCGCAGTCCCAGCCAGCCCAGGGGATTGAGGAGCCCAGGGCAAAGCCCAGCCTGGACTGCCCGAGCAGGGACAGAGTGACCACCCTGGGGAGCCTCAATTTCCATCCCAAAGCCACCTGGAAATCCTGGCTGAGGGCACAGCTTCAATCAGCAGTGGCCACACCACCTCTCCTTCCCTCCAGCCCCTCAGAGCGCTGCAATTCCCAATTTCCTTGGGGAGGGGTTGGTCCCATCTCCTCCCTCCCACCCCCATGCAGCAGTTGCAGCTCCTCGGGGACAAAGAGCCTCTTTTCTGGGCCCTCAGCACAGGGTACAGAGCCACCCTCTGCTCTCATTTACACAAACATAAAGGCAGAGCATCTGGCCATGTGTCAGAAGTCTTTAATTACATGATGGAGCTTATCTTAAATATCTATTTATTGCAAGTTGTAAATGACACAAGATTGCAGTTCCTCTGATAAACACCCTGCAGACAAAGGGAGGTTGTGATTACATATTCAACCTCAAGCTTTCTTATTCCATCTCTGGATTGCTTAACTTCGCAACTTTATGGGATATTAATGTCCTCTCCCCCCTCCTCCACCTTTGCTCTGGATTGCCAAGTTCATTTGACGGTTTTTCCCTCAGGGAGAAGCAGAAAAGTTTGTCCATAACGAAGATTTTTACCCCAAGATGCATTTTTGACCTGTTCCTGCAGACACCACGAGTCCCTGAGCAGCTTTTGCAGTGGCAAACCCTGAGCAAAATCCAAACGACTGGGGAAAAAAAAAAGAAGGATAAACACGGACAGAAATAGCAACAGGAGCAACAGGAACCTGTTATGTACAGGGAGCTGGGAAAATTACCCTTGGAATTTTCAATTCCTCCTCTGTGAGGAACACGAGGCTGCTCAGGGATGGGTTCAGGCCTTAAAAGTGTATTCAGATCCCAAAATAAAATGCAGGATAACGATGGGTATGGACTAATTGCAGCTTTCTCAGAGCCCTCCCGAGCTGAGGATCATCCTGTGACTTGGAAAATCTCCCCAGGTGATCAAATCCCACCAGGACACGGCTGGGAAGCGATGGCAGTGCCAGAGCCCTGGAGCTGAGGCACCCAGGACGACCACACTCCCACTGCAGCCCAAAATTCCGGTGGCAAAAGGAATATCAGCCCTGCCACAGAGCTTTTGTGCAGCTTTATCACAACTTGCTGCACTCCTGCATCCACTGCTAGGCTGAATTCCAGCTAAATCAGCTGTTCTGGGAACTTAGTGACCTTCCTGTGGTTCCCCACGCAAGTTTTCCAGGACTCTTTGGAGTTCTGGTGTTATCCACATTCTCCCAAAGCCTTGTCATTGATATTATCCATCCCTGCCAGCTGAAATTGGAGCATGGGATCACAGTGGGGGTGAAATGAGGAGGGAGCTGTCCCTGCACCCCCATGGGCACAGCCCATGGTCAGCCTGGGCACTGCCCCCGTCCTCTGCCTTGGCACAATTCCCAAAGGAATCTCCCTCCTGGTGTCACCATTCACTGAAAGGCTTCTCCTTTCACCTGTACCATGAGAAAATGCTGATATTTTATCACCTGGATGATATTTTAGCACCTGGAGATCTCCAGCAGGCCCAAGGGCTGGGAGCTGGACCCTCCAGCAGCTCTGGTGCCCCACAGACCCCACAGAAGCGGCACTTGCCGAGGTGCCAGGGAGGAGCTAAAGCCAAGGGACAACATTTTTGCCTCAAAGGGTGGCACAGTTCTGCAAAAACACAAACAAGAAGGTTTTCCTCTCTTAACCTGCCTGCAAACACAGAAACCTTGGGAAGATCAGGCCCCCTGACTGGGGGTGGGGTCCCTGGACTCCCCTCAGGGATGGAGGAAGACAAATAATTCCAATTTAGGAGCACAAGCTTCGCCAGGACTTTTGCTTCCAGGTCCTGCTGACTTCCCAAAGGAAAACTAAATCCCACTGATGATTAATTCAGCGTGACTGAGGAATAAAATAATGAAATTTCTGCCCCAGCTGAGCAGCATCTTTTGCTCTCACCATAAACGAAGCCAGGTGTTATTCAACCCCCCAAAAAACAACTTGCTTGCCTCCAACAGCAATATCTTCCAGAATTACCTAATTTATTTATTTAAATCTGCTATTCTTGCTCTCCTGGCTGCCCCATGCCCCTCAGAGCCACCTCCTTCCCCTCCCATGGCACCACACCTTCTTTGGAGACACAAAGCCACCCCAAATATTTCCCTTCCACCCCCTTCCCTTGCCAGGTACCAGATTTTTTTTTTTTCCACTGCCCAGAATTCCTCTCCAAGGAACAGATCCAAGTTCTAATCAATCAAATATCAGCAGAGCAGGCATTCCAAGTGTTTGCTGGGGACATTCCTGCTGCACAGGGTTGTCTGGAGAATTCCTTTCTTGCCCCAAATTCCCTGCAGCAAGGAGTTTCTTTCAGGAGAAATCTGGCCAAACTGCTTGGAGCAGCCCTTAAAAACAAAACAACTTGTTTGTCTCGGCAATTTGCACTCTCCCATGAAATCCACTCTGATGCCAGAACTACAGGGGGAAAAAAAAAATTTAAATATGAGCCCAAGCAACCAAAATGGGGTGCAAATGAACATCCCTGCAAAGGCCAGGGGTGCAGTGACTCTGAAAAGCAACAGAGTCAGGTAAGGGGCAGAACAAGCCAGATAAGGGATGATAGAGATTTATTTTCATGGACTGAAACACAAAGGGGGATTGGCTGGGGAGGGCTGGGAATGCCTTTGGAACACAGGGGAGGGGCTGGGCTGGGCTGATGCTGGTGCAGCTGAGCCTTGCCCAGGACCCTGCTCTTTTGCACATGATTGATAAAATGCCATGATTGATAAAATGCCATCTCAAATCCCATTTTTCCTTTGGCCGTTTCAAACATCCTGAACCTTTTGTTTTCGAATGCATCCAGCAGTAACAAATCCATCCAGGAACACCCACGGGGATCATAAAAGATGCTTCAACTCTAAAGACAACTAAAATCGCAGGTGAGAAGTTTTGTTTGGCTCCAAGGAGCTTTTCCAAGGCCTCTGAGCTCATCCCTGACACCACCACGAGCAGCACTCGCCTCTCTCCCTCCCCCTTGACCTCAGTGGTCAATCCTGGGCTCCCTGAGCCCCCAGCATCGCTTGTTACATCGGGGTTTGCTCACTGCTCGTTGCTGCAGCCCCCAAAGCCCATCCATGAGCCAGCAGCAGCCCTGGGCCCATCCTGCAGAGCCAGGGGATGATCCAGACACCCTCCCCTGGATTTATTGTCCCAGCTCCTCCCCAGGGTGCCCCAGGAGCTGCCAGAGCGGCCCAGAGGGGAAGCAGAGGGAGAGACAGATTCTGCTGTGCTGCACATCTGGGCTCTCCAGGGCTGGGCAACCCACTGGAAGGTCCTGACTCCCGTGGGATGGGCGTGCAGAGAGCCCTGGGGCAGCTGGGGGATCCTCCTCCCCTTGGGTAGCAGAACTGGGGGATCCTCCTCCCCTGGGGCAGCGGGGCTGGGGGATCCTCCTCCCCCTGGGGCAGCGGGGCTGGGGGATCCTCCTCCCCCTGGGGCAGAGCAGCCAGGACCTTTGGGCTCAGGGTTGGGGGACCGTGGGACACAGCAGCCCACCCAGCCCAGTCAGGGACCACCCCAGCAGCTCATCCCTGGGGGTGGCAGCAGCAGCCCGTGGCCAGGAGGGACAGGACACAGCCCCAAGTGTCACACACAGCGCTGGGCAAAGGATCCGAGTGCCCGGTGCCACCCGCTCCAAACAGCACCCACAGCATCTCACCCCTGCAACAAAACCCTCCTGGCCACAGCCATGACCTCCCCAGGAAAATCTACTTCCCCCACAGCAATTCCCTCCAGCACCGGCGCCCACCCAGCAAATAATGATCTAAAAAAAATAAAACCAAAAAACTCAGCGAGTGCTGCTGTCTGCAGTTGGAGCTTAGAGTCAAAACTTATTACTGGTATTTTCAATCTGCCAGGGACTCACACTGAGAGCTTGGCCAGGAGGCTCCCCCTCCCTCCTCCCCGTTTCCCACACACAAGAAGAAGTAAAGACGCAGAAAGGTTGAACAGGAACAAAAAAGGCCATGCTGGTCCCCCCCCCACACCTCAGTTCACCACCGAGATCAGAGCGGAGCAAATCCCTGACTTAGGGAACTGCAACGTTCCCTTTCTTGGCATTAAAAACTTTCTGAGCTTTTTAAAGACCTAAATGCAGACATCTGGCCTAGGAATCGTGCTGTCCCTCTCACAGGAAGGGCAGGAACATGGGGAATATGGACAGGCAACCCCAAGATATTTCTGAAGATCCTCTTCAGGTATCAGCACACACCTTGAAGCAGGGAAATGAATCACAGAGCTGGGCTCCCTGTCCCTTGGTGCTCCCATGCTCTCCCACATCTGCACGAGCTGAGCCAGCTGCAGAGGTTCAGCCTGACAGCCAGAAAAGGGAGATTTTCAGTCCCAAACAAACCCCGAGCTGTTTGTGCTCCTACCAGCACAAGGCAGAAGGACTCACTCACAGCTGGGCCCATTAAAAATGATGGGTTTGGGTCAATCGTGTGTTCCTGCTCTGCTGGCACCCAGCCCTCCCTCACCAGCTCCACATCCTGAGCAGAGATAAACTCCTGGTCACTGCTGGGCCAGGTGGAAATTCAGAATTACCGTGCACCTGAGGAGGAGACCTCCCAGTGCTCTGACCTGGGCTCCTCCAGGGGTCCATAAAACTTCCTGGCCCATCAACAGCTCTCTGAATTCCCAGCAATATCCCACTCCCATGGCTCCAGGAACAGCCACACTCATCACCAGGAGGAGCCAGGATGCTGCAGAGCCATTTGGAAGCCCCGACCTTGCCTGTTCTGTGTGTTCACAGGAGTTTTACAACTGCTTCAAGCAAAATAAAGACCAGCATCCTTTACAGTGCCAGATGACCTGGGCTGCAGTGCCTGGGAGAGCAAGAGCTTCATTTCCCTTTCTCAGGGAGGCATGAACAATAAAAGTCACGGTGATGCAGGGCCACCATGGTCCCAAGCACACAGAGACCTCAGAGCAAGCCCTGGCAGGACTCAGATGCCACCACCTCTGCTGAGAAGCACTTTGAGCCAAAACCCTCTGTGTCCTGGGTTTGGGCAACGCACAAAGGCGTTTATGGCCCCAGAGGCAGCACAGCAGAACCCAAGCCCTAAGCAGGGGACACTTGGATAGGAAAAACACCCCCTTCCCATGGGAAAAACACCCCCTTCCCATCCCCTCCCTCCTCAGTGACCACCCCCTCGGGCTTTCCTGGGAGGTTTCTCATCCCAAACGCTCCCAGCAGCCTGAGAGCAGTGAGTGCTGGGGCTGAGGGGAGCAGCACAGGGCACTGCTGGGGAGATCTGAGCGCTCAGACTGAGCCAAAGGAGGAGGGGATAGAGACAGGACCCCCCCTCACGTTTTGTGGCAGCTCGGAGGGTTTGCAATCACCAATAGAAATAGGAAAATAAAGTAGCACTGGGCAAACTCCTCCACTGGCACCAGTGAAAACCAGGGAGAAAGTGAATCCTGCAGGAGCAGCGCTGCCTCGGCACGGGGAGCACGAGGGTTGGGGGAAAATCCGTGTTCCTGATCCCAAAGCCCGAGGCTGGGGGTTACCAGCACCCATCAGCACCTGGATTTGTCTTTTCTCACAGAGCAGGAGGTGCTCCCGGCCCCTCACCCAACCCAAACCAGGAGCAGAGGAATATTCCCCTCCCTCTGGCTCCAGAGCATATTTGAATCCTATTCTCCTGCACACACCCCATATCAAATTCTTAATTAAAAATCATCTGCTTTTCAAACGGGGGTGACAGAGCAGACTGTGCATTGAGTTTTGGTTACTTTTCATGTGTCAGGTCAGACATTCCCAAGGTCTCTTTCTAGGAAGCCTCAAGGGGTTGTTTATATAAAATAAATATTTTATTTCATGTGCTGCCCACCCTCAGCTCCGTAAACTTTTTTTGCAGATCCTTTTCTAAACAGTCAGGCAAAAACCTTACAAATATCCTGCACGCACACCAAGAGAAGAAACACACAACACTTAAACGCACCGAAATATAAGCACAAACTTCCAGACAAAGGGCTCATTCCTGCTCCCGGAGGTTCCTCCAGCCCGAGGAGCCCGGTGATCCCGAGGAGGGCTGGATTTGGCCCTTGGAGAGGCCACTGCAGTCGCTGCTGCAAGCCCGGGCTCGCCGCGCTGGGAACGGCACAAAAGCCGGCGGGAGCCGCGGGCAGGCACCGCAAGGGGCTGCGGATGCCTCCACCTGCCTCCAGCCCCGGGAAACTCGGGCTGCCCAAAGGACAAACCGCGCACCATGAGCCCCGAATGCTCCAGCCCAGCACGGCCACAAAAAAACCCGACAACGGGGGGAAAAGCCCGAGTGCTTTGTGCAGGGATCCGGCCACCAGCGCGGACCTCGCTGCTGAAATGAGGGTTGGAACCTTTTTTTTTTTTTTGCTTTAATATTTATATCCGGGCTGTAGCATCAGGTAACAGCTGCTCGGAGCGCAGGATGGGCAGCGGCGCAGGCCCCGCTCCCCGGCCGCGGGCGGACGCGGCTCCCCCGGAGCAGCAGCCCCGGGCCCGGGCCCTCCGCTCGCCCCTGCCCGTCTGGCACGGCGCTGTCACACCCCGGATCGCCTCCCACCGCCCCCGGCGCTGCCTCCCACCAGCCAGCGCAAAATCATCACCATCCTCCTCCTCCTCCTCCTCCCCGCACGTTGGGAGAAAATGAANGCCGCGGGCAGGCACCGCAAGGGGCTGCGGATGCCTCCACCTGCCTCCAGCCCCGGGAAACTCGGGCTGCCCAAAGGACAAACCGCGCACCATGAGCCCCGAATGCTCCAGCCCAGCACGGCCACAAAAAAACCCGACAACGGGGGGAAAAGCCCGAGTGCTTTGTGCAGGGATCCGGCCACCAGCGCGGACCTCGCTGCTGAAATGAGGGTTGGAACCTTTTTTTTTTTTTTGCTTTAATATTTATATCCGGGCTGTAGCATCAGGTAACAGCTGCTCGGAGCGCAGGATGGGCAGCGGCGCAGGCCCCGCTCCCCGGCCGCGGGCGGACGCGGCTCCCCCGGAGCAGCAGCCCCGGGCCCGGGCCCTCCGCTCGCCCCTGCCCGTCTGGCACGGCGCTGTCACACCCCGGATCGCCCCCCACCGCCCCCGGCGCTGCCTCCCACCAGCCAGCGCAAAATCATCACCATCCTCCTCCTCCTCCTCCTCCTCCTCCCCGCACGTTGGGAGAAAATGAAGTTGCTGTCAAGCGACGATAAATTCATGCGACAGCCAGGGCTAATTAAGCGGCAAAGTAGCTGCGAGCGTGGCGGGGCCGGGGCTCGGCGCTGGGCTGAGTGACAGCGCCGGGGTTACCTCGGGCTCGGGGCGCTCGCCCGGCGCGGCCACCCGGGCACGGCGCGGGATGGGGCCGGGGCTGCTCCGGCAACCTGACACCTTTCGGGAGGCAAAATGGAATCTCGCCGTCCGGCCGGGCACCCGCAGCGAGCCAGCGAGCGAGCGAGGGAGGGGGGAGCAAAAATCGCCGAGATCCACGCAGAGAACAACAGCAAAAAATAGCGACAAAAGCCCCCGTGCCTACCTTTGCCGGGGGCCGGCGGGCAGATCCCGGAGCGCTCGGGGTCGGTGGCTGTTCCCTTCTTTATGAAATGTTCGGCTCAGCCGGTGCTATTTGCATTCTTTCATTAGCACCTGTTTCAAGTAAGGAAGGAGAAAGCTCATTACGAGATCAGCTTCCTTTCCAAATAAATTATTAAAAAAAAAAATAGAGATGCACGCTGCCAAATAATAATCACGCTAATAAAAATTAAAAAAAAAAATACCACATGTATATTAAAGCCCAAAGTAGGCAGTTTAATAATGGGAGGTCTTGCAGGTTGTGAGCATGCTCCAGCCGGAACAAATCCTTCCTCTGTTATTCCTCTGAATAAAAATAAACCACGATCAAGAAACCCAAACGGAAGCTTCCTCCTAGAATCCCTGCTGCTGAAAAATATGTAATAAATTCAGCCCGAAGACGCAGACTCTAATCAGCAGCTGTTTTCTGGATCCAAAGCCAGCCAAAGCCTCTCTTGTCTTTTCCCACTATGAGTCTAGGCCTTTTTGAAAAGGGTTTTAACCTTTTAAAGACACAGTGCACCAATTATCACTTCTGGAGGACTGTCACTCACGGCGCAGGGAAATTAATAAAGCGGCAGCGGCGGCACAGTCGGAGCACGGGGAGGTGTGGTTTGCACCCCAGGCTGGCCTCGGGAGTATTATTGTATGATTATTATTTTTAATAGGACCCCCTCCCCTTTGGGAAAATAATAATAAAGTGCAAACTTGCCACCCGGCTCTGGGATAAATGCAAAGTCATTATAAAAAGGAACAGCTGCTGGATGCCATTCCCGGAGTTCTGCCCGTGCCTCCTTATCAGGGTTAAATTTGTTGCAACTGAATTTTCGGGATTAACAGTTTCCATCCCAGCCAGGGGTGTGAGAGGGTTAATGACATGCAGAGAGCAGCTCTGTCAAGTGCTTCCCATCAAACTAAGGATCAGGCTGCGAAGTTTGAACCGAGCAGCTCTGGCACAGCAAGAAAGCGTCTTTCCAGGACTGGGATTTCGGGTTTTTAGCAAACCACC
>VZRZ01009615.1:145353-175310 GCA_013398175.1 Climacteris rufus | reverse complement strand
AGAAAATAAGAGCTAAGAAAAGTTGTGATTTTTTTTTTAGCTTAAGCTTAAAACCTGCCCAAAGATTTCATTTCAAATCAGGCTTAGGGAAAGTAAATTACATTTTGGCCAAAGGCCAAGTTCTGAATTTCTAATTAACTGAATCAAACTTTTTCATAGTGGAACCCTTGATAATTTCTATAAGCAATTTCCCTGGAATGGCAGTCAGGGAGAGCCCTGCACCAAATCAGACAGAAATAACCAGTGAGTTCAAAGGATTTGTTCTCATTAACCCTGGAGAAAATGAGTTCAGCCAGGAGCTGAACAGCAGCAGCAGCAGGTAGGAGCTCCAAAAATGTATTTGAAAAGGTTGAGTAAACACTGAGCTGGGAGATTTTACCAGAAATATTGATTATTTACACAAAAAAAATATGCATTTGACATTGATAGCACACAGTGACCAGCACAGAGGAGAATTCAAGCGTGGAAGAATTTGTATCTCTGTCAGACCAACTGAGTAAAACTGAAATTAACGGCCCAGCTTGCCTAAAACCCAACCTATTTTTATCAGTGTCAGCAGCTGGTCCATTGGAAGCCATGGCCAGTCCTTAGGAACTCCTTTAATTCCTCCAGACCAGCACAGGAATAACAAAATCCCACCTCACTGGTGCACACCAGGAACTGACATTTAGAATAAATAACAGAAAGCCTTTTGTTCCTGATTTTATCAGGGAATAACTGTTTTATTTGCAGCTAAACAGCTGCCTGGAGAAGCAGTCACTGGGCAGAAATTGATGGAAAGAAGCAGAAACAATTAATTGGTTAAAGAGCTCAAGAGCAGCACACCCAGGGGACGTGGATGTGCCTGAGGGGGATCAATTGTCTGCCCTGTCCTGGAGAGGTCACACTGCTTCTGCTGTTCCCAAGAAACAGCCCAGGACACCATTCCCTGGGGTTTGGGGGCAAATTTGATTCTGTCACAGGATCCTCCAGCTGAAATCTGTCCCAGTTGTGTTGTTTTATCAGAAAATATTCTGCTTTTCTCCATCAAGGGGGTGATGCTCAGGGTGATGCCTGGCAGGAGAAGGCTCTCCCAGGAATTCTGTCAGACCACAGCTCCCAGCTCCTGAGTGATGGGATGGAGAATCAGCACCCAGAGGGGCCTGGGGTGCACAGGGAGAGCAGGAAATTGGAAATTAAGGACCCCCCAAGGCAGCAATGCCCAGTTGCCCACGGGCATTCCCAGTCCCAGGTGCCTCATGTAGATAATGAATTGTCAAATTTATCAACTAAATTAAGAATGCAACTCTCAAAATAGTAAATTATACCTGTGATTCAAGGGGAAAATCTCTTATTAAAAAAACCAAACCACCTCTGTTCAGATAAGCTTAAGGATGGGAACAGTGAGGGTGAATTTCTTTAGCTGTTTGGTGTAGAATTAGCAGGAATTTGCAATCTGGAAAAAGAGGGGGTGGTGAAAAATGATGAAGAAAAGCTCCAGATGAACTGGATAATTAAATCTCTCTCAGAACATAGTAGAAATAAGCAGAGAGGAAGCAAAGAAAGAAAAAAAGAAACGATCCCAAAGAAAGCTGCACCTCAGGGACTGGGGAACAACGTTTTAAGTGGAAAATAACACAAATCAAAGTGAATTAGAGTCTGCAAAGAAAATTAAAGCAAGTAGTTACATTACAAAATGCTTTCTCCATATAAATAAAATACAGAGGGAAGGGAAGGGAAGGGAAGGGAAGGGAAGGGAAGGGAAGGGAAGGGAAGGGAAGGGAAGGGAAGGGAAGGGAAGGGAAGGGAAGGGAAGGGAAGGGAAGGGAAGGGAAGGGAAGGGAAGGGAAGGGAAGGGAAGGGAAGGGAAGGGAAGGGAAGGGAAGGGAAGGGAAGGGAAGGGAAGGGAAGGGAAGGGAAGGGAAGGGAAGGGAAGGGAAGGGAAGGGAAGGGAAGGGAAGGGAAGGGAAGGGAAGACTTTGGGTTGGAACCAGGATTAAAGATAATCCATGTAAGGTCTCAATCTTGCTTCAGATTTCAAGAGGAAAAGGGCAAAGGCAGGATGAGCAGTGGGAATATGGACATTAAACTGGAGATTATAATCTCAAACCCAGGCATCAATGGCTGTCCACAAGTCCAAGGAGTGTCCTGAATCCAAACATTTTTGATGTCTAAGACTTTGTGCCATGTTTTCCTTGGAAAGGATCATCAGAGGAACCTGAGCACGGGCTGGTGGGGTTCTTGCTTTTGTGGAGCACAGCGTCAGTCTTAGGAAACTGGACTGGAATGTTGGCATCCAGCTGGAAAAACGATGATCAGATTTATAAGGACACTGCTCATCAGGAAGACTCCCACATTTTCACCAATAATAGGACTGTTAAATCAGGATCCCTGTTGGAGCTGCTCCAGAATTTCTCTCCAGACCAATTTCCTGGGATATTTTCATAATGCAAAGCAGAAGGATCCTGAGTAAAATCACATAAAGCAAGGAAATATCATCCATGAAACATCACGTGGAGAAGGTGGAAGCACCCAGACCTGGAGCACAAGGACAGGGATGGAGCTGGGGAGTGCAGAGAATGAGCAAGTTCACGAGGAAAGGGAAGGGAAAAGTTGGACTTGATGATCTTAGAGGGTTTTTTCCACTCTAAATGATTCTGTGAAAAAATTAATTCAGCAGTGGGAGGCCTCTGGTTGGAAAACTAGCGCTGAGAAAGAGACTCCAGTGCTGCAAAGGGGGAATGGAACCAAAGGAGAAGGAAGAGGAGAAAGGAAATTGGGTGTTAAAACAGAAGGAGAGATCCATTCTATTGTCCAAGTCCCTGGTGTGACCTCCCCTAAACCCCTCCAACCACACCCCAGAGAAAAGATTCCAGTGAATGGGAGCAGTGAATCAATGGAGAACACGGAATACAAAGGCAGACGGGAAGAGCAGAGCTTGTTGAGAGGACAGGAGCTACTTCCAGGACAATGCTGGCACAGGATCAAATGGAGATAACCCAGCCAAGGACTGAGTTCAGTCTGGAGTCTGGCATCACCTTCAATGTTTCTGTCCCATGAGAGGAAAGGCAAGAATTTACAACACAAATCCTGGTCCCTTCGCAAGGATTCTGCAGGAAAATTGAGGCCCTGGCTCAGAGAGGGCTCTGGCTGAGCCCTGGTCCCCCACCTGCCCAGAGCAGGGCTTGGGTTGACATCAGACCCTGCCCTGAGCCACTGTCCCTGCAGGCAGCAGGATGGGCTGTCCCACCCTCCCCACAAACCAGGGCAGGAATGTGGCTCCTCCAGGCTTTGGAAACAACATTGGGAGTAGAGGGCTTAGCTCAGCCCTGCTTAAACCAATCCAGGTGAATTCTACATTTAAAATAAAAATTAAAACTTCACAACACAGAAGAAATAAAAATTTACAAAATTGTCAGGAATAAACATCGACCTTGGCACAGGAAACAGCTGGGCTGCTGTGAATGCCAAAGTCAAGCCAAGCCAAAACCAAATCCCAGCCTGCAGCTAAGACAGACCAACTGCACCTGAGCCCACCAAAGGCTTTGTTTTGCTCAGTGAGGCTTTCAGGGGACGGATTTGTGGTGTAAGGAAAAGACTGAAACCGGATTTGGGATCAACTCTTGTCCTGCACGGTCAGAGATAAACAACTCCACTGCTTTGTTTGGGTTAGGAGGAACAGAATAACACAACTGTGAAATATTCCAGGTGAGGTTTCACACAGTTTCCTTTAGGTCCAACACTTGTTATTCCTGATAACATCCTGCTTGGATCAAGAAAATATTCCAATTAAATTCCATACTGTGTCAAGCACCCCACTACTCATCAGGGTGAATCTCTGCACACTGTTGAGCTTGGCATTCATTGGAATTTTACCATTGGGAACAGGGAGGCAGTTGGCAATTTTTTACCCCTTATCTCAATTTCTGATGATTTTTTGCAGCTTCTAAATCTGGTCCAACTCCGTGCTCACTGCAAAAGTCACATTTAACTGACCCAATGGCCCCAGCAGGGGCAGCTCCAATCTCTGCTCTCTGGGACAGGGACAGGACCCAGGGCACGGCTGGAGCTGGGCCAGGGGAGGCTCAGGCTGGAGAGCAGGGAAAGGTTCTTCTTCCCCCAGAGGGTGCTGGGCACTGCCCAGGCTCCCCAGGGAATGGTCCCGGCCCCAAGGCTGCCAGAGCTCCAGGGGCGTTTGGACAGCGCTGCCAGGGATGCCCAGGGTGGGGTTGTTGGGGTGTCTGTGCAGGGACAGGGCTGGATGGATGATCCTTGGGGGTCCCTTCCAGCTCAGGATATTCTGATTCCCTGATTCTCTTCACCCTGAAGATCTCAGTTTGGAATTAGAAGCTGCTGGAGCCAAATTTTTAACTTCTGACCCTCTGCTGGGGCTTTTGTTAAGGAAACCTCCCAGTCTGACCATCCAGGAGCACTGGTCATGGCACTCCCAGCACCAGGGACTGGCACTGCTGGAACCAGAGCCCCAGCAGGTCCTGCTTGACTCCACTCCCCCCACACTCACAGCCAGACCAGGTTTCCTCACCAGTTCCACCCCAGGTTTCCCAAGGCAGAGTCTGAGAAGTCTCATTCCATGAATCTGTTTATTCCTGGTGCTGTGACACAGAAACAGCCCTGAGCTGGGTGATTTCAACCCCAACAACACCACCCTGCTTCCCCACATCCCCACAGTCCAAGTGCCCCCAGGACTGGGCTGTTTTCCCGAGTGTCCTCACCGGGCTGTGCCACTCGTCCCCAGGGCTGGCAGTTCATGGGCTCCCACTCAGAGCCCCCGGAGCTCTGAGACTCCTCAACTCTTCCTTTGAATTCTGAGGTCCCAGAAAAGGCTCCTTCCCCTGACTGCAGGCTCCAGCTCCAGGGAGGGGCAGTGCTTTGCATCTTCCTCCAAAACTGCAGGAAAAATCCCCAGGAAATGGAGGTTCCTTTAGGCCATCGCTCTTGGCTCCTTGGCACAGCAGCAGCAGCAGCAATTTCATGTTTAAAATGAACCCCTTGCTGACCCTGCATCCCAGAGAAGCTCATCCCACCCCTGGCAGTGCCCAAGGCCAGGCTGGACGAGCTGGGAACAGCCTGGGACAGTGGGAGGTGTCCCTGCCCATGACAGGGGTTGGAATGGGATGGGCTTTGAGGTTCTTCCAAGCCAAACCCTTCCAGGATTTATGAATAAATTAATGACTCCATCAACACAGGGCTTGAACAATAAACAACAAAGGACGGGTGGTGACAGGAGCACAAACAGAAGGATAAAGACCAAATACAAAAATCAGCCAGCCAAGCATCCTGAGCAGTTTCTACAGGAAGAGTCCTAAAGGCTCTTCACATGGAAATGAATTCCCGAACTTCATCATCGCCTCAGCTCCGGCACAAATGTTCCATTTTCCAATGCCAGATTCATCCCAGTCTCTTGTGCGGGGTATTTGCAAATGATGTGTGTTTGAAATGAGAGGAAATGATAATTTATTACCCATATTTTGATTTCTAATACTGCTATAAGTGTTACTAAGTATTTTTCAATGCTTCCAGCTATAAAATTTATAAGCTCTCAGTGATATCTACTGAGAATAATTGTTCATTCCACTGATATAATTCAGGAATATAATTCAAAAGTGTCTGTAGAGAATATTTAGGCATCTTTTAGTAAAAATATGTTGAGGGTCATTTTGTCTGTTGACTAAATTATGTCAAAATAATGGACACTTATGAGCTCTGAGAAGATGAGAGAGCAAATTTGCTCTAAAATCTGAGCTCTTTGTTAGATTTCCTTAACAGTTCTGAGGGAGTGGAGGATCCACTTTGCAAACAGAGAAAAATGAGGTTCAACCAACAGCTGGAATTCAGATAGGAAGGGTTTCTGTCCTTTCTTCGATGGAATTTGGGCACCTGAGAACTTCTTACAGGTTCGGGTCATTTACAGGAGGGGACAATGAGGATGAGTGTGGAGGAAAAGGAGGGAAATCTGACAGGAAAGCTTGGAAAAGAGGAAAAGGAAGGAAATCTGGCAGGAAAGCTTGGAAAACCCCATACTTCTTTTTCAAGGGGTGCTCTGGAGCCAAGACTGAGGCCCAACATCCCATTCCAGCTCCAGGTGTGCACCACTGTTCCCACTTCAACATCTGGGTCAACAAAACCTCCCAATGCTCTGCCTGTGTGTGGCACTTCCTGTACCCCAAAGCCTCACAATTCCAAAAATTTCATGTATTTAAAATGATTTCTCTGCAAAACGATGCAAAATGATCCATCCCATCCACTCCTTTCCATTTAATGCCTGAGGAAGCCACGTGCTCAGTGAGGTTTTGGAGGTTCCCTCACAGGTTTCCCATTGACCCAACCAGGCCTAAACCTCAAGCCAAGGAAATTCTGGGGTTTTGTTAATAAAAGTGCACTGACATCATCCACCCCAACCTTCTGATCTTCCAGGACAGGAGGTTTTCATTCCTTTTTCTCCTTCCCAGAGCTCAGCAGCAGCTGGATCAGGTTAGGAATAAGCTCCCTTGGAAGTGGAGGCTCTCCAGGATGACATTTGAAATTCCCACGTGAAATCTCTGCACATCCTTTCTCTGTCATCCTGTCTGTCCCAGATTAGGTTAAATACAAAAAATAAAATACTAAACACAACAATTAATTTGGAAATTGGTGAAAAGTGGGGATTCTTTATGATTTAAAGCTGGATAAACATTAACAAGAAGCAGTGGATAAATGCCTAGAGTAGCTGAGCAGGGTCTTGTGTGAGCACCCTCCTGCTGAGGCTTCCACTCTGGCCACCACCTCAAGACCAACCACTGACCTGGTCCAGCTCACAAATAATCCTAAAATCCCAAAAATGCTGCAGGCAGAGGAAGATCCCAGGCTGTTCACAGGGGCTGCAGGTGAAGCCACACCCAAGAATGGCTCTTCCCTGATGGACAAGGAATTCTCCCCTGGGAGGGTGGGGAGGCCCTGGCAGAGGTTATTCCATGGCTGCTCCATCCATGGGAGAGTCCAAGGCCAGGTTGGACAGAGCTTGGAGCACCTGGGACAGTGGGAGGTGTCCCTGCCCATGGCAGGGGTGGCACTGGATGGGCTTTAAGGGTCCCTTCCAACCCAAACCCTTCTGATTCCTTGTTTGCAACAGGATTTCTGAGATGTTTTACACACACTTCATTTGCTTCATCAAATCCTGAGAATCAGAAGTTTTCAGGGCAGCAGAGGGGACACAGCCACAGATGGGCCTGGCAGGAACAGTCTCCCAGTAAAACAATCCTTTGTAACACAATCAATATCCCTGAATAACAGCAATAAGGATTAAACAGGATGTTTCCCGTCTCCAATGCCATCACACCTTTCATTTCTCAGCACTGTCAATGTTTACTTTTCCTCTTGAATTGCATAAACTTCTCCAGAGTATTCATTATCCAAAAGGAAAACTGAACTGTCCTAAGTGACTTTCTGCAAAAATGGAAAAATGCCTCAGGGCAGGGGTTTTTTTTTTGTCTGTTGTTTTTTTGTGGGTTTTGTTGTTGTTGCTTTTTATTTAAATAAAAACTTTTAACTGTTCAATAAATAAAACAAGGGAAGGGGGTGGGTGCAGCCATTTGTCAATAAACTCACACAAGTGACTGCTCACCAGTGACAAGGAAGCGTGAAAAATGAAGGCAGGGGTTTGACAGGTACCTCATGAATTTTATCAAGAGAAATTGGATCCAGAAATAGGAAAAACAGGTTTGGAAAAACACAGAGGGTTTCTTCAAGGCAAGACAGGCATGAGTGGGCAAAAGATGAGCTGGCAGGAAAGTCTGATGGGTTCAAACTTCACATTACACCAGGATCACGTTGGCAAATCTTCTCCAGGGTCCTGCCCCAGCTGTTCATGGTCTCCATCCAGGTGCCATCCTCCCCTTCCCAGCTCAAATCCCTTCCCTGGAGTTCCTCTGCTGTCAATTTGAAAATAATAACAGTGTGAAGCTGGCTCAGGAGGCTCAGAGTGGACACAGGGGATTGGTGCTGGGAATGGGCACGGCCCCAAGGCTGCCAGAGCTCCAGGGGCGTTTGGACAGCGCTGCCAGGGATGCCCAGGGTGGGGTTTTTGGGGTGATTGTTGGGCCAGGAGCTGGGCTGGATGATCCTTGTGGGTCCCTCCCAGCCCAGGGTATTCCATGAGTGTGTAATAATAAAGTTTGAAGCCACTGAAGTTACAAGAGCTCAGTGAGAAGCAGAAATCCCTCATCAAGGCCCTTCGAAGCCTCTCTCCAGCTCCAGTGGTGCTGGAAGTTCCTCCTGCACATCACACACTGAAATATTCATTTTACCCCTTCTGTTCCTTTGAGTTTCATCTTCTGCAGTGCTGGCACGGCTGTGCCACTGCTTTGCTGCTCTCCAAACACCAAATTGGAAAGTTTTAATTAGGCAGAAGCTCTGATCTCTGAGTGCCCAAAGCTGCCTGCATTGGCTTCGGGGACTGAAGCTCTGGAGCCTCCATGGAAAGGCAGCAGGAACATTGGGAAAAGGGAGGAACTGGAGCCCTGGCAGCCCTGCCTGATGGGCAGCTGCTGAAGAGCTCCCATATTTTTTAAATGGGTAATTGAATTTAAATTACTTCTAATGCTGAAACTAATTGAATCTGTTTAAACTTAGCGTGTTGTCACACGTTGCAGGAGTGCAGCTTGCTGCTGCTCCAAGTAAAAATAGCAGTTCCTGGGACTAAGAATAGCTGGAGGCCAACAGCTGATCCCTGTCACCTGCCCGGGCTCTCCCAGCACCAGGGTGTCCTTCCAGCACCAGGGACATGAGCGGCTCCAGCTGGGAATGAGGAAAGGAGCAAAAAAAGTGCAGGAAAATGCAGCTTTGGTGCTGCTGGGAGCAGAGTCACAGCCCCATCCTGTCCCCCCTGCGCTGGCAGAAACTCTCCTTGAGGATGGGAAACTTTGGGATCTCCTTGGGGCAAGGACTGCTCATCCCTTCCTCATCCATGGAAGTATTCACAGCGGAAAAAAACATGAAAAATCCGTTAAAAATGAGCACTGAGAAGTCCTCCCATCATTTTTTACCAGTGGCAAGGCCCAAGACTTTCTGTTGGTGGGTGTCAGGGTGGGCTGAGAAAAAATATCATTACAAGATGAAAGATTTCCTGCTTCTCCCTCCAGCTAAAATCTGCATTACCCTGAGCACGCTAAGGGGGTGTCACCTACCCCGTGGCAAATCCTTTGAGCAGCTGAAAAAAAAGGAGGCACAGGCTCAGTTTGGGAAGGATTTTTTTAAAGCCTCTCTGCTGAATAAGTTTGTCATTTAAATGATAAAGAAATCAGAAGCCAACTTCACTTCTGTCAGGCCTGCTGGAGACAGCAGATGGGAAGGCCCTCAAAATACCAGGACTGAGAGGAGGATTTCAAACATGAAGTTTGGTTTGGGGAAATAAAACCAGAGCCCCTGGACAAAGGAAGAGGAATTTCTTCAGCTAATTCCCTTTTTTTTTGCTTGGACAGGTCAATAGAAACATCTCCTAAAGCAGAGACCTGTTGGCATCAGCATCCTATAGATCACACACATGGTTTTCAAAATTACATAAAGGAGTCAGAGATCAGTGGAATTTCTTTTCCAAAATAAATGCCAAAATAATTCATAGCCTTTCATGTTTTCTGCAGATAAATCAGCTTCAACCAACAGGTGCCAGAGTGGCAGAGAGTGGGAAGGCACCTGAGCAGAGACACAGCTTTAAATTTCACCCAGAATGTCACAACATTTGGTGTTTTACTGAAAATCAAAGGCACAACCAGCTACAGGGAAAAAATCACCTTCCATAAAATTTGAAAAGCCTGATTTGCACCTCACTCTGCACCATTCTCTGGCAGTTCAGAGCAGGGAGGTTGGACACCACCCTCCTGAGCAGGGTTTGAGCACTTTGGGGAGTTCTTCTGTGCTCTGCAGGAAGAGACCAGAATTTCAAAGAAGCTGAGTGTGCAAAACACTCAATATTTAAAAGTCATATATAGCCCAATAATTCCCTATTAGTAATAACACAGAAATATATATATATATAGTATTATTAACTTGATTAAAATATAGGGAAAGAGGCTGGGAGAGCTGGGGGGGCTCACCTGGAGCAGAGAAGGCTCCAGGGAGAGCTCAGAGCCCCTGCCAGGGCCTAAAGGGGCTCCAGGAGAGCTGGAGAGGGACTGGGGACAAGGCAGGGAGGGACAGGCACAGGGAATGGCTTCCCAGTGCCAGAGGGCAGGGTCAGATGGGATATTGGGCAGGAATTGTTCCCTGGGAGGGTGGGCAGGCCCTGGCACAGGGTGCCCAGAGAAGCTGTGGCTGCCCCTGGATCCCTGGCAGTGCCCAAGGCCAGGCTGGACGGGGCTGGGAGCACCTGGGACAGTGGGAGGTGGCCCTGCCAGGGCAGGGCTGGCACTGGATGAATGTGAAATGCTCCCTGGGACCTGCCTGGTTTTGCAGTCCAGCCCCCAACAAGTGGAAAAAGACCAAAACATCAGGAAAATCAACATTTTACACACATTCCAACACCACGAGTGTGCTCTCACCCCTTTCCTTCTTCCCCTGGCCCAGGTGGTTTTTCCATTGGGAAAAAACAACAGTGGCATTTGTGGTGCAAGGAGAAGTGGGATTTGCAAGCAATTAAAATCACAATTTGCTCTAACAGCACATGGAACCACCATTCATTTATTTCTGTCATCGTCTGCAGAGGACAAGGCCGGGCCCATTTCTCTTCCAGCCACTTCCCTCCCAGGGGATCCCTGGCAAGCAGACACTCAGTACAAAAGGATAATGCTTCTCCAGCTCATCCCAAAGCAACAATTTGGGTTTCTTTCTCCTTCCAGGGGGATTTGAAGCACCAGCAGTGGTGGCAAAAAGCTGTCTGGAGCCCCAGGGCTTTGTGCTGATCCCACAGACCCAGAGGGGCCTAAGAGCAACCAGGGATGCCCTCACTGCAAACTCCAATGGAATTGCTGGAATAATCTGTTTCATTGCAGCACATTTCTCAGCAGTTTTGCACATCCAGGCCCGTGTGTGTATATATAGAATGCATATGTGTGTGTGTGTATATATATATATGCAGATATATATTTATGGGAGTTATTCAGCAGGTGGCTGCTTCACCCCACAGCTGCTGCCCCAGCCCCATGTGCCATGGCTGGGCTGCCACACCCCAAAACAATGAACTATTTTTAGTGCCAAGCTTCACTTCCCTTTCCTCCGCCTCTCAGGCTGCTCAGATTCACATTTTTAAGGCTTTTTGTGGAACAGAAATTCATTTTTTTCTCAGCCAGTCCCACCATGAGCTCACATAGCCCGGCTGGGCTCAGTGGGGAATTTGTCACCTAATCAAGTGACAGGGTTTCAGCTCCCCAACTGCTATAAATTGATTTATGCCTGACACGAGCAGAGCAGCCCCATTCCCTGCCCTGGGCTGTCTGATCTCCGCTCCCCCTTTGGGGCAGCAGCAGCTTTGAAAGTGGGGGGAAAGGGATTTCTTGGGAAAATGTTCATGGATTAAAGTTGCTGTTTGTGTGGCACTGGCAGGGGTGGCACTGCAGCTCAGGGGACAGGAGGGACACAGGAAGATAAATGCAGCCCTTGTGAGGCCAGGGAAAGGCTTCAGTTCCCAGACAGGGCATCCCACACTGCTGGACATCAGAGCAGAAGACACAATGACCTCAGTGATGGTTTGAAACTCAGATTCCCACTGAATTTCTCTCCCACACAACCTGTCCCTCCTCTCCATCCCCACAGGGCACCCAGGCATCTGCAGAACCTCATTGCTCCTCTGGGGCTCTCTTGACACACTTGGACACCCCCCCAGTGTGTGCAGAGGGGGATGAGAGCATCCCTGTGCTCACTAAATTGCGTTTTGCTCCCCTCCTGCACAATTTATGACCGGCAGCACATTTGCAAGTCAGGACAACCTCGGGATCTTCCAGCAACACCTGCCCAAATCCCCCCAGAAATGATTTCCTGTTGCAGTTGCAGGTGATGCCAGGAAATATTAATGCAGACTCCAGAAGGTTTGGGGTCTCTCAGAGCTGGGGTTTGTTTGGTGACTAAACTCTCCTTCAGTGCATTTTATTCACATTTAAAGCCAGACTTTACCCACCTTGGTTTTCTTCTCAGCCCTGAGCCTCCTTAAATATTCATTTCATGGAATCACAGAATCCTTGAGGCTGGGAAAGCCCTCTGAGATCACAGTCTGACCATTCCCCAGCACAGCCAAGGCCACCAGTGCCCCATGTCCCCAAGTGCCACCTCCACACAGCTCTAGACCCCTCCAGGCATGGGGAGCAGCCTGGGCCATCCTTGGGGTCTTCTCTGTGACCTCCTATCTGGGCTGGGTTTAGTTCTGTCCCAGAGGTCAGGGCAGAAACCTGACCCTCAGATTCCTGGATTTGGGAAAGATTTCATTCCTTTCCATGTCACAACCCCCTTGAACTGGAAACCCTTCTTCCCTGTGTGCTAACGACTCTACTTGAGACTCCTTCTTGGCCAAGGCTCCTTCCACTTGAACTTTTTCTGCCAAACCAGCTCTCTCCTGACAGCTCCTAATTTAGAACTGGTTTGCCTTAACTCGCATTTCTACTCAGTTGACCCCCATGGGCTCCTTCCTCAGCCGTTCCACAGAAAATATGCTCAGTGTGCAATTCCCAAGTTGGCTTTTTGGGGTTTATTTATTTATTTTTAACTTCTTAGCACTGCAGACTCCAGTCTGGAACATGAAAATTATTCCTGGGCTGTTTTTTTGGGGTTTTTTTTTTTGTTGTCTATTACCCAGGGTGTCATCACTGCAAGACTTTGCCAACTCAAATATCACTCGGAATTGGTATCAAAGTACAGGGAAAAAAAAATAATGAAAAGCAAGAAAATAGAAAATAGATCTGTTTGGCCTCCCACAGGTGTCCTGCAGTGACACCAGGGTGTACAGCACAAAAAAATGAGAATTAATGTTTTCTGTGGCTTTCAATGCACATTTATTACAAATATATTTCATGATACAATTTATTAATTATACTTTCAGCTCTGCCCTTGCCAAGATGTTCAGGTTGCACAGATCTGCTCCACCACCCAGCTGCAGCCCTGAATTAAATGTATTATAAATAATCAAATGTCCTTATCTCAAAAATGAAGAAGGCTCAAGCCTGGGGGATCTGGGGGTGGATCACTCAGGATTTTTCTGTCCAAAACACCTGAAAATTGTCTGAAAGAGCAACCCATGAGCGATCCTTGGGATCCCACCTTGGCTTTGGGCTCCTTCTTCCTCTAAGGGAGAGCTGAGCTGAAACCAGAGCTGGAGTCCTGAGAAAGGGCTGTGAAACCTCCCCAGCCTGCAGGAACGATAAATACCTGATGTTTGTAAGGAACTTGGAATGGAATTTCTCCCAGGCATCGCAGCTCTGAGGTCCAAACCCATCCACCTTGGCCTAACAAAGCTGTTGCAGATGTTTTATTCCACAGAAGGATTGTGCACAGTCTCCACAGGCAGCTTTAATTGTCCATCAGACTTTGCCTCATTAAATTCTTCTCTTATAACCTGCTTTGGGTCCAGCTTGCCAAAACTCATCCATTTTTGGATAGAGAAACCAGGATCAACTACCCAGGGCATTTTCTCTGCCCTCTTTTTGAACACAGACCTGGTGTTTTTCCATGGAGAAGCCTCCAGCTCAGAGAGTGGCCTCAGGAGAGAAGATCTGAGTGCCTTTCGTGGGACCACAGGGAGGTTCTAACACCAGCAAAAATCCAGTTCCAAACTGTGCATCCTGGCATGAGAGTTATGGAATTTGGGGCATCATTTGGAATTTTGGGCATTTGGAAGATGCTCAGCTGGGAGAACCTTGCACAGGAGGATCAAGTGCAGGCACTAACCAAGCATTAATAGAGGAATTAACAGAATTAAAAATTAATAGAATTTAAAATTAATAGAATTAAAAACTCCTCAAGTCTTTCTAAAATGCACATGCAAACAGCAGCTGGCTGTCTGACTTCATGTGGATTGTCATTGTGTGATGACAAATGAAGGGTTCCCAGCTGTCCCCAAGGTGAGGAAGGAGGCCACAGGCAGGGTTTGAGCATCAAACCCCAACCCAGGATCTCACAGGACAATGCAGGGACTGAAGAACCTGTGAAGACTCAGCTCTACCCAGCACTCCTTAAGAAAAACAAGAAGTTCTCCATTTAAGAGAGTAATTGAGTTAAACTGCTCCATTTTTAATATTGCTGTTTAAATACAGTAACGAGAGCCTTGGTTTTTATGGATGTCAGGAGGAACATAAGTTCCAGGTTATATGCAAACCACAGAGGAAGTGTTTTAATTTCCAACATGCAGCGTTCCTCCAAAGCTGAAATCACCATTTTAGATCGTTTGTGCTCCCAGCAGCCCAGAAACCTGCAGGGCTCCAAAACATTAATTTACCAGGAGGTGTGAGAGAAGGAACACAGCATTCCCTCTGTACCTGCTGCATCCCTGGGACTGGGAGCCTCTCCTCCAGCAATGGGGCCTTAATGATCCATCCCTTTTTTATTCATGAACTTCAGGAAAGTCTCTTTTTGCTGTTTTTAATTTTTTTTTTTAAAGCAGATTATTAAGCAATGTCCAGCACCACAAGGACTGGGGGGTGGGAGGTTCTCCATCAAGTTCCTTCAATTATCAGTTGCTTGGAGCAACCTGGGATAGTGGAAGAGGTCCCTGGGGGTGGAACAGGATGAGCTTTAAGGTCCCTTCCACCCCAAACCATTCCAGGATTCCATTAAATCTTTACTCATCGTTATTTAGTTATTGGTAACCCTTCATGCTGTCACCAGTTCAAGGGTTTTTGGGGAAAAAATATGTAAGAGCTGTTAGATTCTGATTTGGTCAGCAGGGCCTGGAGAGGCCCTCAGTTGTCACCCTCCAGGAGCCAGGATTGATCTGAAACCAACCCAAATTCCCACCACAAACACAGGCAGGGAAAGGAAATGTCCCCACACCACGGAGCATCTCAGGGACACAGTTGCTCCTCCAGCCCAGAGATAAGGCAAAACCAGGAGTTCTCCAGCCTGCCCAGTATCATTCCCCAACACTTCAAATAATGAATTCCAGGTTTTGATGGCTGTCACAGCTACTGTTGGATTATTTTTTCCCCTCCCCTCACCCCAATCATTCAGGTCTTAATTACACCCCAGCAGTTCCTTAGCACCAAACCCGCAATAACCAAGCCTCAAAGAGCTCATAAACCTGGCTTTACCTACAAAAATGGGAACACAAAGTGCCCTGCCTTGGAACAACTCCAGGCAGGAGAAGGGGTGGGAAAGCAGAGGGAAGGAGCCCGGCCATGCTCAGTCACTGCTGCCCTTCCAGCTCGGGAAGTTTCGGTTTAATTTTCACTCCCAGCCCAGGCAGGATGGAATTGAGTTTCCTTCCAGTCCCCACTGGAGTATTTCCCCCTCCTCCATATCAACCATCAGTGCAATACAATGGAAATCCTCAGCAATGCCACATAAAAGGTCAGGATGCTGCAGCATCTGCGTGAACAGGGGTTTATGAGGTGCAGGAGAACCATCCCAGAACGGCCCTGCACGGGCCAGTGCAGTGGTCTGGCACAAGCACAAGGGCTCCCGGCAGATGGCTTTGCTTTCATGTCAGATGGGAACAGCTCCACTGCTCTGCATCCAAATTTTCCCAGAAAACAGGATCCCAGCCATGCCCAGGAGTTCGTTTTCACGGGGGCAGGACTCGGGCTGCAGCGAGGAAATGTGCTTTTCCATCCTGTGCTGTACAAGACACAGGAAAAGGCCTAAACCTGCACTTAATTTAACCCCTTCCATCAAAGCAACCCCACACCTTTTGAGCTACCCTTTGCAAAGCCAGGGAAGATTTCCCAGGAGCAGAGAGGAACCAGCTGCAGCTGCTGCCAGCCAGACAAAGGAACAGCAGGGAAGGTTTTCCTGCACGGGAGAGGGGGGAAGGAGAGGGAAGCCCTGATCCCAGCTGGCCCTGCCTGCGATGGAGCCGAGCTCTGCCCGGCCCTCCCAAGGGATGGATGTGGCACAGCAGGAGCTGCGTGTGCTGGAGGTCCTGTCCTTCCAGCAACAGGAATTTTCTGCCTTTGGCATCCCAGCAGCTTCCTTAGAAATCTCCAAGCACCCGCCAGATCAGCAGGGGGAGGATTGGAGCTGGAAGGAAACGCTGGGAGAACCCATCCTGCTCCCAGGACTTCAAGGAGCAGCTCCCACCCTGCTCCATTTTCTGGGAGAAACCATCGTGCTCCCAGGATTTCAAGGAGCAGCTCCCATCGTGCTCCCAGGATTTCAAGGAGCAGCTCCCACCCTGCTCCATTTTCTGGGTCACCCACCCCAGAGTTTGGGTGCTGCTGATCTCCCTTTTCCCAAGCTCCCAAAGCAGCATTTTGGTGCCTTAAGGGCCCAGGGGTCTCTAAGGTGCTTTAGCAAATATTTTGTGCCTCCAAATGTGTCAAAGAGGGCACTGTCAGACCTGTATCACTGTTATTAAGGGTGAAGACTGACTGGAAAACATTTCAGCCTCCAGTGGNTGCTCCATTTTCTGGGAGAACCCATCCTGCTCCCAGGATTTCAAGGAGCAGCTCCCACTGTGCTACATTTTCTGGGAGAACCCATCCTGCTCCCAGGATTTCACGGAGCAGCTCCCATCATGCTCCCAGGATTTCAAGGAGCAGCTCCCACCCTGCTCCATTTTCTGGGTCACCCACCCCAGAGTTTGGGTGCTGCTGATCTCCCTTTTCCCAAGCTCCCAAAGCAGCATTTTGGTGCCTTAAGGGCCCAGGGGTCTCTAAGGTGCTTTAGCAAATATTTTGTGCCTCCAAATGTGTCAAAGAGGGCACTGTCAGACCTGTATCACTGTTATTAAGGGTGAAGACTGACTGGAAAACATTTCAGCCTCCAGTGGGAGTGTGGAATGCTTTGTCTTGTCCCTCCAAGGAGGCTGGAGCAGCATCCTCACCCTCCTGGCTCCTGCTGGTGCCTTGAAATTTCCTCCAGGAGTTTCTCCTCAGGGGTTTCCCACATCTGCCCTGGGGATCTCACCTTACCCACTGCCCCACCTCCAGAGGAGCCAAAGTTCACGAAGTGATGGGAGCCAAGGTGGAGGATGAGCTTTGTATCCCTCAGGACTCATCCCCAGAAATGCAGGGAAGGGGGGGCAGAGGGAGAGAGGGACAGGGCTGGACCCCAGGAGACTGAACCCTCCTGACAGCCCAAAAACCTCACCCAGAGACAGCAGCGCCCTTTCTGAGGAAATCCCACAAAGGATTTAATAAAACCCCAGCACTAAACTGTGCCTGGACTGTCATTAATGCAACTCCAAGTGACCTCAAATTATTTTACCAATGCTTGGGCTTCTACCACGTCACTCAAACCCAGGAACCTCTCCTGAAACATGGGGAAAACAGGAATAAAATCCCAGTTCTGACTGGCCAGGGATTTCCAGCTTGGATCTGTCCTTTCCCCACAGGTTGCTTACAAAGCCCAGTCTCCTCGGGAGTGCAGAAATTAATTACCTGCATGACAAACCCCCAAATTATTACATTTGTTTACCATTTTCTCTGGTTTTGTGTGACTGTTGTGCTTTGTTAGCACAACACAAGGATTTTGTACCACACACCTGAAACTTGGGCAAGAATTCCCTTCCCTGCCCTTTAATTTATCCCAAACTCAGAGCAGACTTAATTAACATCACAATTCTGAGCAGAACTTAAAACCACAAGAAACTTTAATTTTAAAAACTGATTTTTATCAAGTTCCAGCAACTTTCCTGATGCTCATTAACTGATGCAGAGATGAGTATAAAGTAATTTACCCCCATGCTAAATTTGGTATTTTTTGCTACCTAGAGAACACAAAACATTCTCTAAGTGTTGTCAAGCAATTATAACCCAGATTCTCTCAGTCAGAAGTTGTATTTCAAGTCCCAATTTATTTATTTTATATTATTCTAAAAAACACAGAATGGCATCTATTTGCTATTTAATAATTTTTGACAAGCTGTCTTTGAGCTGAAATTGGAATTCAGATGGATTTATTTAAAAACATCATATTTTTTGCTTGCCATTTAACTGAATAAAACTAAAATATGCTGGAAAGACACAAAGAGTGAATTATCAAAGCATATTTTGTATATAAAACTATGCCTTCACAAGGGGTGCATTAAATGTTAACATTCCAGGTTAACATCTGATTTTTCAATACATTTCTGTGCCTCAAGGTGCCCATAAAGCACCTCACAGGAGATTTAAAAGTACCTCAAAAAATTATCTATCAAAGCTCCATGGAAATGAGGAGTTAAGGTCCCAATTCCACAGGTGCCTATGAGGATTTTCAAAGCGTTTTAGGCTAAAAAATGGCTTTGAACATCAAAATCTGAGGCTTGGGAGGCAGCAGAGTCCATCCCTGCCTGTGTGTTTTCAATTGTAGGCTGGAACAAACGCTCTTGTTTTTGGAATTCCTATCCCTGTGCTCAGTTTTGCGTGAAGAAATCCAAATAAAACAAAAAGCCTCCCCAAATATTCAGCTGAAAACAAAAGTGACAAAAGCGAAGGGTTTGGAGAACGGGCTTTGCAAAAAGCTTGGATTGGAAATGAAACGAGAGCTTCCCTCGTTTACTGGGACGAAGATTTAATCAGAGAGTTCCAGATGGTTTGGGTTGGAAGGGACCTCAAACTCATCCAGTTCCACCCCAGGGACACCTCCCACTGTCCCAGGTGCTCCAAGGTCCATCCAGCCCAGCCTTGGGCACTCCCAGGGATGGAGCAGCCACAGCTCCTCTGGGAATTCCATCCCAGCCCCTCCCCAGCCTCCCAGGGAACAATTCCTTCCCAATACCCGGCCTATTCCGACTCTCTCCGAGTTTAAATTCAGTGTGTGCAAGCAGCAAGCCTGAGCTGGCCCCCAGCACCGAAGATAACTCTCATCACTTAAGAAACACTTCTAAATCCTTCAGCCTCCAAGAGGTGCCGTTCTCAGAGTTTTCCTCAGCATTTATTTAAAATCCTTGATGCCAACCACGGCTTGAAAGAGAATTTCAGAATTTACATCCCCCAGCACTAATTCTGCATCTATTTTTTTTTATTAGTATTATTATTATTTTCTCAAGTCCCATTTAAAGGCCCAAAGCATCCCGAAATGTTTATGGAAAGTTTTTTTGGCGTGTCTGAGACAGCTGCAGGGCTTCCAGCCTCACACATCGTTCGTGGCTTCCTGCAGCGGCTCAGCCCGGCGTGCCTGGGATTTCTGCGCCGTTCCCTTCCCCGACGGCTGGAACAGGGCTTGGAGGTGGGGAAAGCTGATAAGGGGGATGTCTAGGAATGAGCAGCGGCAGGGTGGGGCTGCGAGAGGCAGCTCCTCACCTCGCCTGCCCCGAGCCGGGTGGTAATTCCAGCCGGGAAGCGGATCCAGAACATCCCGAGGGGCCGAGCCAAGACAAACCTTCCAGCACCAGGCAGAGGGGAATGTGCGATGAGGAAATCGTTCCCCAGCCTGGGGTTTCACCTGCCCCTCCCATCCCGGGAGCAGCAGCGCGGATCCCGGAGCCAGCGGGGAGGGAGGCGATGCCTCGGCCCCGGCACCGCATCCTCCCCCCGGCACAGCATCCATCGGGGCCCTTCCCTCACACGGAGCAGGGATGCAGGCAATGACTGGCTTGTGCTCTGGCTTGTAGCCAGACTTGCCACTTTTCCCCTAACAAGACAGGCAGTTGAGTCTAAATTGGCATCCAAATACACAGATTTGCATAAATCCCGGGGCAGACCACGCTCGGCTCGTTCCTTTCCTTTTTAAACCTCCTCCTGTGCAGGGATGGTTTTGTGCAGGGAATAAATAACAGATAACCCCTGGCATATTCCAACAGGAGCCTCAACTTTTTCCAAGAGCCATGAGACGAACAAAGAGGGAGGGAGGGAGGAGGAGGAGGCCCCTCAGCGCTGTTTTTGGCCATTATTACCCGAGATCAAAGGGCCCAGCAGAAGGTCCAACCCCTCGGAAGGGTCGGTGTTGGCAGCCCAGACAGGGCTGGTGGGATGAGGTCGCACTCCCGGGCTCCCAGTGCTCTG
The DNA here is from genome assembly GCA_013398175.1 of Climacteris rufus. Lineage (NCBI taxonomy): Eukaryota > Metazoa > Chordata > Aves > Passeriformes > Climacteridae > Climacteris > Climacteris rufus. Next base: position 155,274 of record VZRZ01009615.1, on the reverse strand, counting down.
CTGGGAACACCCTGCAGGCTCCAGGGCCTCGTGCAGCAGCCTGAAAATTTGGTAGGGACAAAACAAGAAACCCAGGAACAGATGTCTAAAGAGAGAGGGGGGGAGAGATCTGTTCGGACTTGTGAGAGCAAAGAAAACGAAGTATGCAAATCACTTCTCCATCTCACACAAAAACACCCCTTCCAAGGTTTGGGCCAAGGAATAGAGAAGAACAAGGGTTCGTTGGGATTTGTCGATAAACCTGGAGGGCAGGACGGCAGGAGGTTGGCTCGTGTCACCCACACACGGTGCCTGACGCACACCCCGCTCCTCTCCTGCCAGCCACGGCTTCCTTGGACTTGGGCACCTCCTGGACAAGACAAACCCTCCTGGGCAGAGCCTGATCCAAATCTGGGTCAGGAAACAAACTTTCAGCGTTTGCCATTGCCACCACAATTGCTCCATGAACACAGCAAGGCTTTTCCACAGCTCCTTGCAGGAAAAACCCAACACCCATCGGGGACGGCTCAGGGCTGGATCCCGTTGGGGCATTCCCTGCCACTCCATGGAATCCTTGTGGGGGAGGCAGCGATGCCAGAGGATGTGCCAAAGGCTGAGCTCTGCCCTCAGCAGCGGTGGAAGGGGCAGAGGAATTTCCATGGCAATGTGAGCAGCAAGGAGAAATCCCCCCCAGTCAGCCAAGGCCACGTCCCTTCCCTGTCCTGTCCACCCAGGCTCATGGATTCTGAGCAAAATGGGTTTTCATTGTCCACCTTAACATCCTACTCCTCCAAGTAAATTAAATGGAATATCCAGAGGGTTTTTTCTATGTAGAAAAATCCTGAATTCAGCAGACAAGCACCAGTTTCTCTCCATCCTGACAGAGCCCTGAGCCACTGTACCAGACCTGATTGCAGCAGAGGAGATTTAAACTCCCTGTACCATCCTTAGATGTGCACAAAGACATAAAAGAAAGGGATTTATTGCTGGAATTAATATAAAAATGTGAGCAACCAACTGCCTGCTCCTCACGGGGAGGACAGAGCTGGACTCGGTGCTTTGGATCCGGTGCCACAGGGAGCCCCGAGCACAGCACGGGCACCGGGAATTCTGCTGCTTCCCGGCAGTGTCATTCCAGGACACGCAGGGGGATGTGCTGTGGAGGCTCAGGGGTTAAAGGAATTCTCCTATTCAGCCACCATCTGATGTGTGCACATTCAAAGTGCTAATTATGCCTAACAAAGGCAGAGCACAAAGCCCTACATGATACTGTCAAGACTTCAGCGGTGCCAGCACAGCTTATTAGGATCTTTATTTTTTTGTGGGTTAAAGAAGAGCAGAAATGTTCAAAGCCTGCACGGATTTTTGCAGGCAATGGTCCTAAGCACAGGGAAATCTGAATTAAGAGCAATTCTTAGAGAGATTTGGTGTTCTGGGCTTGCTCAAGGGTCCTTTGGTTACTAAAAGGAGAAAATGGCAGGGAAATTTAACCTGCCATGGCTTGGGGACACCTCATTGGGAAAAGGGGATGGATGGAGCTACAGCAAAAAGAACTGAAGAGAAAAAAAAAGCAGTTTCAAGGGATGAGAGGAAGTGGTTTCCTGGCTGAACAGGAGATTTTCCCCCCAGCAGAGGTGTCAGCCCTGCCAAGAGCAGGGAGAGGTGGCACAGCTGGGACAGCTCCTGCTCCTCCTCTCCTCTCCAGCTGAACAGTGAGAGTCCCCAGGTGGGTGAAGCTGCAGGAGCAGAGTCCAGGATGCCAAACAATGAGAACTTTGTGGGGTTGAGGCGAGGACAGCTGGGAGCTCAGCCACCAGCTCTGTCCCCCCCGTGCAGCATCAGCTGGGCAGGTTGGCAGCTCTTCCCCAGGGCTGAGAGGTAACAGGGGCTGGAAAAGGGAGCAGTTTCTCCCGGGATGGATGTGCCCTTGCACCTCTGGGTATTTACCTGCCTGATTCCAGCAGCTCAGGGAGCCAAATCCAGCCAGTGACCAAGCACCACATCAGGGCTGGTTTAATTATAGAATTTTTGGCTTTCGGGGTTTTTTTTTATGAGTCTGCATTTTTCAGATCCCCAGGAGGTGAAGCTCAAAGTAGCTGAGTTCCTTCTATTTATTGTACCTGGAATTGCAGGAGTGGGGAGCCCAAGGCAGCATCGTGCCCTGACACGTGGTGTGATCTCAGGGTCTGGACAGTGCCTCCAAGAGCACTGAAAAGCAGAGTTTCAGTGTGGGTTTGTGCTTCTGGTGGCTTTCTGAACTGCTGAACGCTGCAGTGCTGCTAATTAGCAAAGCTTCTGATGGAAACGAGGGGGTTCCAATCACGTTCTGCACTTCCAGCTTGCACTAAGCCCAAAATAGGTGTGCAGACCTCAGGGAATTGTGTGTGTGCAGAGGAGGCTCAAAACCCAGGGAAAAGCAGCGTTTGGGGAGGTGTGGGTGGGCGAATTCTGCCCCCAAAAAGCTTTCCCCAAAGGTGGGAAAAGCAGGGAGGGTGAAGCCATCCCAGCCGGGTGTGGCTGTCACCAGCAGGGTCCCCCAGGGACCGGGGGCTGCAGGGTCACCCTGAGACGTGCGAGGGACCCAGGGGACACAGCCTGGGAGCACCACGGGTGCTTCAGGGACCACAGCACTCAGGTTCCTGGGAAAGAACATCCCACTTCCATGCAGTTGTTTAACACTCAGAGAATCTTTGAAGCTGGAAAAGATCTCCAAGATCGAGTCCAACCTGGGACCAAATCCCTCTGTGCCCACCGAATCTTCTCTCCAAGTGCCAGATTTACGTGGATTCTGAGCACTTCCAGGGATGCTGATTCCACCACTGCCCTGGGGGGAATATTCCAGTGCTTGACCACTCTTGCAGTGAAGAAATTTCCTTAATATCCAAGCTGGACCCCCCTTGAGGCCATTTCCCCTTGTTTGGGAGAAGAGGCTGACCCTGAAATTTTGTCTCTCTGGAAAAGCAGCATTGCTGAACCAGCAAAACCCTCACAGAGCAACACCAGAAACACTGAAACTCAGAAATTCAGCTTCCGCCACGATTTTGGGATGAGGGAAAGACAGGCAGGGAAATTTCATGTTATAGTGCTGATAAATGTTATAGTTAATATTGGTGTAAATATTATAGTTTATGTTGGTATAAATGTTATAGTTAATATTGGTGTAAATGTTATAGTTTATATTGGTGTAAATGCTATAGTTAATATTGGTATAAATGTTATAGTTAATATTGGTGTAAATGTTATAGTTTATATTGGTGTAAATGCTATAGTTTATATTGGTGTAAATGCTATATTAATGTTGGTGCAAACATTCTGGCTGAACTTCAGGGCACAAGAATTGCCCAACTCTTTGCCCCTTATTCTGAATATGTGCCAGTTTTTAATTGTCACAATCACAAAATCATGGAATCATTAAGTTGGAAAAGATCTTTAATATCATCAAGTCCAATTGTATCCCATCTTTCCTGCTAGAGGAGATATTTTCTATTTAAAGCCATCAGAATATTTCATTTTAGCTTTACAACCTGTTTTTTCCCTGCACTGGGGTTTATCTTACACTGTGCTCTACACTGTTACCAGGATGGCAAAATCAAGGTGTCCAGAGCTTGGGAATGTGAAAAACAGGTTCTTTCCCTCAATTTTAAAAAAACTTTATTGCACATAAACATTTTGCTGTAACCCTGCTGAGGTGATTGGTTCCATCCCAGGCTCTGGGTGCAGGGAGGAGCAGCAGAGATCCAAGAGCAGAGTGTGGCCTTGTGCCTTATTTACCATCATTATTTCAACATCTGCTCTGGAGACAGGAATTTGTTTCGTTCCTCAGAGGCTTTTCTGTGGCACTCAGCATTGCAGACTTTGAATGCTTTATAAAATATTAATGGATTTCTCTTCTTCTCCTTCTGTTATCAGCCCCATTTTCCAGACGGGAAATTCTGGCCAGCGTGGTAAATTGTTAAATTGTTCAAGTGTTAAATTGTTAAATGGTGGATTTGGGAGGGGAGCAGAAGATCTCCACACACGGGCAAGCCCAGGATGGGCTGTTTGAGACCCAGGGGCACCGGCTGGGCTGAGGCTGCTGCCCTGGGCAGGCAGCAGGGAGGAGAAAACCCATCCCACATCCAGAGGGGGAGCACTGCGGGATGGTTCAGAGTCATCCTGAACGGTGTAAGAAGGATCTAAAGCTGCTGCAGAGAGTCCAAAGGAGGGACATGAGCATGGGGAAGGGTCTGGAGAGCAGCTGAGGGTACTTGGTGTGCCCAGCTGGGGCAGAGCAGGCTGAGGGCAGAGCTCAGCGGGGCTGCAGCTCCTCCCGAGGGGCAGCTCCGATCTCTGCTCTCTGGGACAGGGACAGGACCCAGGGCACGGCTGGAGCTGGGCCAGGGGGGGCTCAGGCTGGAGAGCAGGGAAAGGTTCTTCTTTCCCCAGAGGGTGCTGGGCACTGCCCAGGCTCCCCAGGGAATGGTCCCGGCCCCAAGGCTGCCAGAGCTCCAGGGGCGTTTGGACAGCGCTGCCAGGGATGCCCAGGGTGGGGGTGTTGGGGTGTCTGGGCAGGGACAGGGCTGGGATCAATGATCCCTGTGGGTTCCTTCCATCTCAGGAGACTGAGTCCAACCCCTGGCCCTGCCCAGGACACCCCAACAATCCCACCCTGTGCCTGAAGGCGTTGTCCAAACATTTCTTGAACTAATTAATAATGATGAACTATTGAACTACGTTGAACTATGAATGATGATTGGCACTGGGCTGCAGCTGATCCTTCAATAGTGGCATTGAGAAGTGCTGTCCTTGGGACAGGCCTGAGCTGTGTAAGGGATGGATTAACTTAGAATCGCCCAAATATTCAACTTGACCACAAATGAGCCGGCTCACTTATTTTCCCATCTCATTCCTCACTTCCAACTGTATTTAGGCAAATATAAACTGGCTCAGGATCATCCCAGCCCCAATTTCTGCAGCTGCTGTGGGTAACAAAGCTCCTGATGATTCAGGAGCCGAGGCAGATCCAGCTCTTGGCTTTTTAGGAGAGGGGAGGAAAAAAGAAAGCCAAAGTGTTTTAAGCAGTGAAATCAGCAGGGTCTGGTTGTCAGCATTTTTGTTTGTTTTTAGTGCAGATTTCGGAGTTGTGAATATCTCGAGAAGCTGCTGGCATCTGGGAATTTTGGGCTAAGATGGAGCTGACGTGGCTGATTTTGCTTCCTGCCCTGCTCCCCTCAGCTTTCAGCTCTGGGGTCCTGCTGCTTCCAGCAGCGCCCACAGCAGCTCCTGCTCCCCAGCCCCTCACAGGGACAAGGACAGGCTCATCCCCTCGAATTTCCCTGGCTCAGCGCCCACCCGTTCCTATGAACTCCATGAAAGTCCCTGGAGCTCTGGATGGGGAAGAACAACCAGGCAGCAACCAGGAATTCATAGGATGTCCCCTCCCAGCTGTCCCTCAGCTGCTGGGATGCTCCATGGCCCTGGAGAAAGGCCAAAATCAGCACAGGAAACAAGGAGAGGAGGTGGAGATGGGAATGATGCTCTGGGACTCCCAGTCCCGAGCAGTCAGGAAATGTGTTTGGTTCTGGTTCCTCCCGGGGTAACCTGAGCCTGGTTGGGGTTACAGGGAAAACAAGCCCTGATTTTCTGCAGGCTGATATTCCCCACGTGCCTGCAGGAGCTGGGAATGTCTGAGAAAGTTGCGAAAAAAAAAAAATTATGTCGAGATCTGGTGCCTTTTATATGGTGAGGAAGGGCAGGAGGGAGCAGGACCAGCACCAGTGGGAGCAAGAAGAATCTGAAGGCACCAGGAAGAGCAGGACCCTGCAGTACCTCAGCCCAAACACGGCCAGGAGAGAGAAAACCTCAGGAAAAAAATCCCTGTCCAAAGAATTTCATGGATTTTGCACACCAGGGCCAGCACAGGAGTGCCCAGGGAGGCTGGGGGAGTCTCCTCCCTGGGGTTATTCCAGGGAATATCAGCACAAAATGAACTGTGGTCCCTTCCAGCCTGAGCCAGGCTGGGATCCTGTGAAATCCAGGGGAATTCCAGGGTGATTTCAGCCCTTCCAGCCTGGACACCATCCCTCCATCCCAGCACCAGCTCAGATTTCCCACCCTCCGTGGGTGTGTCCCACCAGCAGGACTAAAAACCACACTTCCCTCCTGAGTTAGAAATAATTTTAAAGAGTTTTTTTCACAGATTTTTGGGGTCAAGTCCCTCTCTCGGTGAGCAGGTGGAGGAATGCATTAAATCATCCCATGGAAGCTGAGCTGTCAGCATTGATCCGAGCAGGCAGCAACAGTTGAAATGCTGTTTTTACCCATTTTAAATCTATCATCTCTCAGATCAACAAAAAGTTGCAAATCTTCTGGCACCAGAGCATACGGAGAAAGGAGGAATTATGGCACAGCCCAAAGTTAAAAAGGCAATTTTCTCAACATCCAATTTTCAGCCCTCTGGAATTGTGTTTAAAGGCAGAGGGGTGGGTTTGCTGTGAACCACACAGGAGTCAAAGAAACAACTTAAAACACACAAAATGAATAATAATGATTGCCAAACCCTTCAGGTTTTGCAGTTTACTCAACAGATGCACCAGGTAATTCAATGTAGTGGCTACAAAGGGTGTAAGAGCTTAATGCAGTTTCAAATTTAGCACAGTGGGGTCACCATCCAAACACAATTTATGCTCATGGATATTCTAATCAGGGCACTTTCCCTGACAATTCAGCCACTTCACTTTTCCTACCAGTGCTATTTATTAATGATGCTGTGTTGCAGCTCGAGCAGCAGGAAGATTGTTCTCTGATTCAAACAGCAAGAAACGGTGCAAGGAGAAATAAATCACTCAGGATTTTCTCAAACCATTCAGTGTTTCTACAAAAGTGCCAAGAAAAACCTCATTTTGTGGTTTCTTTCTGACTCTAAGACTTCAGGGGACTTTCCTGGGCTGTGGGTTCTGGTACTTTGCTACCACAACTCCAACTTCAGCCATAAGTTCCTCCCTTCCCCTGCTCCTGTTAGAGAGGGAGGAGCCCTCTCTAAAACCTCACTGATGGTCTTTAAAAACCCAAAAACTCTCATTTCCTACACACAGTTTATTTTTGACCTGTTAAAATTAGAACCTGGCTTTAACTCATTCATTTTTATCTGAAAACAGAGCTGGGGTTGCTCCACGTTTTTTATAATATAATTTCATATGTATTATTTAATTATATTATATTTGATATATCATTTCTAAGGTGACCAGAGAAGATGTGAACAGAAGCGACACAGCTCAAGAGACCTGGTGGGGGCTGGCTGGGTGCTGAGCTGTCCCTAAATGGGGCTTTTCCAGGATTCTCCTGGGGCAGCTGAAGGACCAGAAGAATTTGCCAATGGTCACTGCTGGGGGTGTCACAAAAACTGAAAGTCTCCACTGACACAGGTTCACTTCACCCAAACCCAAGCATTTCACAAAGAACTGAACTCTGCACCCACCAAACCCAGGGAGCTCCTGGCAGTGCTCCTGAGACCCGCGAGGTTTTCCTGCTCCGCGTGGTCTCCATTGCTCAGCTCACTCCAAACAGCCCTGAAAGCCTTGGAAAACCACACCCTGTGCCTTTATCAGAGCCCTGCTCTTTGGAAAAGCCTGTGAAGAAATTTTTGTAATTGCTTTTATATAAAAATTTATAGAATCACAGGATGGTTTGGGTGGGAAGAGACCTTCCAGCCCATCCAGTGCCACCCCAGGGACACCTCCCACTGTCCCAGGCGCTCCCAGCCCTGTCCAGCCTGGCCTTGGGCACTGCCAGGGATCCAGGGGCAGCCACAGCTTCTCTGGGCACCCTGTGCCAGGGCCTGCCCACCCTCCCTGGGAACAATTCCTGCCCAATATCCCATCTGACCCTGCCCTCTGGCACTGGGAAGCCATTCCCCCGTGTTTCATCCTGTATTTTTTAAGGGTTCAATCTTCATCAGTTTTCCAAGTCCCCATCCCATGGGACAGGTGTGTGCATCCCTGTCCTGCTTATGGAGTGAGAATTCACTGCTGACCCTCAAATGTTTTAGACAAAACGTGTCCCAGTGGCCAGTTCCTGGGGTTAGAGGACAATTAACCAGACCATAAAATCATTCCATTACAAAATCAAACAAAACCATCATTACAATCCAATCATTATCATCCAAATTATAAGGCCTTTTAAATGTATTTATTTAGAAAAAGACACTTAATGTTCTCTTTACCCAGAATTAACTTGCTGCCTGTTCGTGTGTAGAAAGGAGCGAGGATTTTCAGGTGCAGAACCTGAAAACCACCCAAGGAGGCTGGAAATGATGAGGTGTCAATGCTGGATTTCAAGGTTAACATGTTTAAATACATGTTAAAAATCAATCAGGGAAGTGGCAGTGCCTTGTGAGAGGGATTTAGGAACTTCTTGTGCCAGTGCTGGCCTGGGTTGGCACCAGGGGACCTTGGGGAAGGGGAGATCTTGCTCATACACAAGATTTTTAATTCCCAGATTAGATGTTTGATTTTGCAGGACAATTAAAACCTTAGGGACTGAGTTTATCATGAATCAGGAATGTAAATTTAAAGAAAGAAGAATACCAGGTGATTTCAGGGATAACATTTGGTCATTTGATCCCATTAGCAATTAAATTTGAGTGCTAACTTGTAAAGGATAAATAACATTAACTGAGGTTCAGTGCCAGCTCTTGGAGCTGCTCAGTGCCCAAATCATCCCCTCAGCCCTGGCAGCCAGAGATTCCTTCTTATTAACTCATAATGAAAGTTGTCTATTGTGGATTTTGTAAAAGAACCAGCCCAAAACAAAACAAAACAAAACAAAGCAAACACAAACACAAAACAAAAACCCAAAACCAATTAAAAAAAAAAACCTTGAATAACCCAACCCCAAAAATAAAACCAGATAAGGCTGACACACTTGTGATAAAAAGAATCTTTAAAATAAACTTTGTGCTGCATCTCTGTGAATTTTTTAGGGTAATAAATGGCTTGAGGGGATCATTCTGCAGAGGGTTCCATCTGATGGACTGGAGGGTAAAAGGAGTTGGGATCCTCCTCTTGCAGTGCAAAATGGGCAGGGACCTGTCAGGGAGACCTGGTGTGGAAAGGGTGAACTGATCCCATCAGGACCTGGGGGTTCCCACGGGAAATGGCTCTTCCAGAGCTCCAGAAGCTGGAATGCCAGGCAGATTTGAAACATATTCCCTAAAATTACAGAAATCAGATCTTCCCCACTCTGAGCTGAACCTTTCCAGCCTCCATAGAGGAGATTTTTTGCTCTGTTTTTTTCAGGAGGATCAGCCTGAAAATTCAGCTTTTTTATGTCATGGCCATTCAATAAGAAAAAGACACCCAAAGGATACATCCAAATTGATTTTCAGGTTCATTTACATGAATTGAAGAATTAAAGGCTCAAGATTCTTCCCAAAAACCTCAGCACAAGCAGCTCCTGAAGTGCCCCTTCTTAATCCCATGTGGCGAGGTGGAAGGAATTCCAGGCAGTTTGAGATTGTTTGAGATTTTCTGGGAGTTACTCAGAGATTCTGACATCCCCTAATGAAATGTGCCCCCTGAAACGTGGAAATTTAACCCAGGATTTTCCCCTGTGAGTTTTCAGGAACACCTCACATCCCATGCAATGTTCCTGTGGTGCTGACGTGGGATTTTGCCCAGAGTTTCTGGATTTTACACTTCAATGGGAAGGTTTGGGAAGGGAAGGTTTGAGAAAGGGAAGGTTTGGGAAGGGAAGGTTTGGGAAGGTTTGGCAAGGGAAGGTTTGGGAAGATTTGGGAAGGTTTGGGAAGGAAAGGTTTGGGAAGGTTTGGGAAGGTTTGGGAAGGTTTGGGAAGGGAAGGTTTGGGAAAGGAAGGGAAGGTTTGGGAAGGTTTGGGAAGGGAAGGTTTGGGAAGGGAAGGTTTGGGAAGGTTTGGGAAGGGAAGGTTTGGGAAGGTTTGGGAAG
>VZRZ01009615.1:62346-145009 GCA_013398175.1 Climacteris rufus | reverse complement strand
AGGGAAGGGAAGGGAAGGGAAGGGAAGGGAAGGGAAGGGAAGGGAAGGGAAGGGAAGTCCTTGAGGACTTTAGTGGAAGCCTGTATGACCATGAGAACGGAAATCCTCATTTAAAAGCATTTTAGAAGGAAAAGGTAGCAAATGAAGATGATAAGCCAATCCCTGGGAGTGTTTCAGTGGCATTCATAGCCAGGGAAGGACATCCTGAGGCTCCTACATCTCTACCCTGACCTTCAGAGGCTGCTCCATGGAGGAGAGGGCTGGAAAATGGGGATTTTAACCAGCTCAGGTCTCACAGACAGCAAAACCACCCAGAATCCTCTTTTTTTTCTGATAAGGAACACCAGAGCCCCGTGGGGAATGCAACCACTGGTGTGGGCCACCAGAACGGGATGTGAGCTGGTGGCTCCTCAGCGGTTTCAGCAGCACCTTGAGAGAAGAAAAAGCCCCAGGGAAAACCCAAAGACAGGGAAAAGCTCTCCCTGGGGACAGAGCCACGAAGCACCCAGGCAAAACATGGAACAGCGTCACCTAAGTCACACCTTGGACACGGGAAAGGGAGGGGACATCAGGGAAAAACCCATCTCAGCATCCCTCAGCTGAGACCTGAACAAGGGCAGGGCTCCAGTCCTGCCGTCTCCATGCCCCAGGACCAGACCCTGCAGCTGCCAACGGATCAGAGGTGGATATTTAAAATATATAAATATATGTAAAATATATAAATATATACAAAATACATAAATATATATATAAAATACATAAATACATATAAAATAATTCCCTGCAGGAGCAGTTGTTTAAAAAATAGTAAAAAGAAAGTGATAAATACATTATCAAAGTGCCCAGGCTGTGGCAGCTGCAGTGCTGGGGGGTGGGTGAGGCACTGCAGCTGCTTCCCTCGGCCAGGTGAGCTCCCAGCCTGGCTCTGGAAATCCTTCCCTTCAAACCAAAGAGCACCTTCAGCTGGTTTTAGCAGGAGAAGCTGCGGGCTGTTTACATGGGAATAATTTGGGTGTCACTGTTTCTGTGTCCCTCAAACCTTGGTTTTCCCAAGCTGGATCCTGAAGCTAAATCAGACCAATCTCCCCACCCAGACCAACACCTGAGCTGTGGTGCCATCGCCCCCAAAATTCAAACCAGCAAGGAAAGCTTGGCCCTCTCAATGTGCACCTGAATTTGCAGACTTTTCTGGACCTAGAGCTGGGTCCACCTTTGCTTTCACAGAATCCCAGACTGGGCCAGGCTGGAAGGACCCCAGAGGCCACTGGTGCCACCTCCCTGCCCCAGCAGGGCCATCCCAGAGCACAGGGCACAGGGCTGTGCCCAGGGCTCTGGAACATCCCCAGGGAGGAGCCTGCACAGCCTCTCTGGACAATCTGGGCAGGGCTGGGGCAGTGCCCAGGGCAGAAGTTCTGCCTCCTGTGCAGGGGGAGCTCCCTGGGCATCAGTCCCTGCCCGTTCCTCTGGGGCCATTGCTGGGCCCTGCTCTGAGCCCTCCCTGCTCACAGGGACACCCAGGGCTGAGCCCTCCCTGCTCACAGGGACACCCAGGGCTGAGCCCTCCCTGCTCACAGGGACACCCAGGGCTGAGCCCTCCCTGCTCACAGGGACACCCAGGGCTGAGCCCTCCCTGCTCACAGGGACACCCAGGGCTGAGCCCTCCCTGCTCACAGGGACACCCAGGGCTGAGCCCTCCCTGCTCACAGGGACACCCAGGGCTGAGCCCTCCCTGCTCACAGGGACACCCAGAATCAGCTTTTCCTGCCACTGGACCCACTTTTACCCCTCCAGCTCTGTCACCAGGGGTGCTGAGGCCTCTTCCCTCTCTCAGAATGGAAAGCACCTCCTGCTTCCCAGGCTGCTCTGACACCTGATGTCCAGGCAGCCAAAGCCACCCGGGTTTGGAGCCTGCAGCCCCTCGGTCAGGGGGTGTTTGTGGACGGGGGGGCCCAGGGGGTCTCATGAGGTTCCTGCCATAGCTGGGATGCTGGAGGAGGCTCATTCATGAGCCCAAGCCCATTTGGTACCTGCTCCCTGCTCTGACTTTATTGTTATTTATAGACCATTCAGGGCTTTAACTCCTCATTTTATTCTCTTTTCTCCTTTATGCTTTTCCCCTTCCTTATTCTAAGAAGGGTTTGGTTTTCCTGGCACCCTTTTCATCATCCCACCAGCTCCTACCCTCTCATCCAAGTGAGTTTATTTAAAACCCAAACACCACATAACCATAAGGGTTCCTACTTAACATCAGGAAGTTATTCAAGGTGTTTACTCGCCAAAAAATAGATAATGAGCTCACGAGGCTGGGGCAGGTGTCAGCAAACTCCTGAGTTTGCTGCACGTAGTCACAAGGCAGAAGCTGTGGGTGATCTCTCGGGGACCCATCACGTGGATTTGGGGCTGAAAAGGGGCAGGGGCTGTGCTGAAATGAAGCTACAAAAGCCCAGTGAGCTCCTGCACATCCCTCACCACCAGCCCCCAGCTGAAACGCAGCCTGGAAGCAGCAGATCAGGTGGAGGAGGCTGAGCTTTTCCTCTTATTAAGAGATTTCATGTAATTAAGTCTCCATAAAACACAGCCTGGAGTGCCTGTGTGACAGGGGGAGGTTTGCACCGAGCCTTGGGCTGCAGGGCAGCTCTCTCCTGCTGCTTTCCTCTGGAAGAGGCAAGACACTTTTTTTTTCCCTCTAACAAAGCCCAACCAAAAAAAAAAAAAGAAAAAAAACAGTGCTAAGAAGTTAAATAGGGACAGCAACAGCCTACCAGTGGCTTCACTATTTCTTGCAACATGTTATTTTCTTGTCTGATTTGTCAGAGAGTTTCCTGTTAAATGCAGAAACATCAAATTTAACAGTCTGGCTTCCACCTCCCTTTGCAGGGAGAAGGGAGAGATGATGGAGAAATATCCACCAGAGCATCCACTGACCCCTGAGGGCATCACCCCCCTTCCCTCCCCCCAAAAACTCCTTAAACATCAGGGAGAATCAGCCTCATCCTTATAGAGATGGTGGGAATGGAAAACCAGACAAAATGTCCAGGAGGTTCCCCCAAAGGCTGGCAAGATCCAGAGCAGCACTCGGGGATTCCCCCAGCACAGCACAATCGTCTCGTTCTCACTTTCACAAGTTCAAAAGGACACCAGAAATGAAATAACTTCTCTGTCTGTGCTCTCAGGAAGCCATCAGGGTCCAGCACTCGGGATGACCTGCACTGGGAAAGTTCAGCTCAGGAAATGGAAGTCAGGAGTTTCTCTGTTTCAGTTTCCTCATCCAAACAACCACAGCAAATATTTAATGGTGCTTCCTTGTGGAGTTTTCCCTGCAGAGAAGGAAACTGCTCCTAGGAATTGGAGCCAGGGAAGGCTGTGTTATCGAGGAGGACAGCAGCAATGCATGAGGAGGAATATTTTTAAATCCCAAGTCCTTGGGGACAAGGATTATCCAGTCAAAGTTAAAACACACCACCAGCATTCCCCCGAGAGCACACGAAGGAATTTGCAAACAGATTGCATTGGATTGGTGCTGTTGCCATGGCCATGACAGGCTCAGACCCCAGATTTTGCCCAGGGTTCAAGAGAGACTGGGTAATTTTTCTATAAATATGCATTTTTCCCACTCAAACACCGCCCTCTGCTGCAAGCAGGGATCGATGCTCGGGAGCAGATTCCGGAGCGTTGCCCTTGGCAACGCAGTTGTTGAAGGCGATAAAAATTCTGAAGTCTCTTTGGTTTAGAAAATGCCAGTGCATCAAAATGCAAATGATTCAGCCTCCTGCAAAGGGCATCTGAGGTAAGGGATATGTTTAACTCGGCGTCTCTGGGAGGAGTGGTGAGAACTGGAGCGGAGCTGCTCGCGGCACCGCGGGCATCTGTGGTGGTGTCACCTCGAGGAGCTGCTGAAGGAGGCTCCTGCCCACTCCTCCAGCACTTGGGAGTTCTTTTCTTTCACAACGAGGTCAAACTCACACCAAACCAGTATTTTTAATTCCTCTCTAAGGCAGCACCTTTTCACACTGTGCACACTCCCTCTCCTCCCTGGAGCTCAGCGCTGCTCCTGCACAAGGGAAAGACTCCTCACAATCAGATAAAGTTGCCCCGACCTGGCAGAGGAGAGGTGAAGCTCAGCCAGTTGCTTTTATTTGCATTTACACCTCGCCACTCTCTCCTTCAGGCCAGAGCTGCTCAGTCTTGGCCCGAGCATTTCACAACCACCTGCAAAAATTCCTCCTGCCCACAGCAAAAATGCTGATTTCACCCTTCCAGCCTGGGGCTCCCAGCAAGTTCTACCCGTGCTTGAACCACAGGGAAGCATTTTTATTGGGAACAGCCCTTCCAAACCCTGATTAATCCAAGAGCAATTTGCCATTCCCTGGGTAGACCTGGTGTCCCTGGGGTGACCAATCCAGCTGAGTCCAAGTCCCTAAAGATTTCCAAATTCATTAAATTGGTCCTTTCAAATTCTTTGAGAGAAATCACTGATTTCTGATTGTCTGGTTTGCCTCAAAGTGGGTTTAGAGGAAAACACCTGAGCTGGGCTAACATTAGAAATTGCATTTTTTATAAGGGAGGAGAAAAATGCAGTGAGCTCCACAGAGTGGGGGCAAGTCCTGGGATTCCCATTTTTCAAATGAGCCCCTTGAGCTGCTGTTGCTGCTGTGCCTTTCCTCAGAAATCCCAAGTGGTACCGGATGAAACCAGAGCCTTCTCTGGGATGGGGAATTTTGGGGAACCTCAGAGCAGCTCCTTCCCTGCCAAGCTGTGGCTGCAGAGCCTTCCCAGCCAGAGAGCAGAATCCATAAATGCACAGCAAATCTAAGATTCCCTCCTAGGAGATGAGCTAAGGAGTTTTTCAGCTCCAGGTTGCCCAGATACATCAGATCCACAGACTAAAACAGAGAGGGTTTGCAATCTCACCAGAGAAAAGAGGCCTGGTCATAGAAATACCCAACATTTTCTTTGCTGTTATTCCTATTTCCTGCTAAGGACTGGAATTCTTTGGTGGGGAACAGCTCAAAATTGCTGCTACCCCATGGCAGTAAACACTTCAATATCCAGGACTATCCATCCCACAAGAAAACTGGAAAATAAGGAATCAGCTGGTTCAAGTCTGTTTGCTCTGAAATTTTCTCTGAAATTACCCTTTTGAGAGAAAAACAAAATGGTCTTTAAACTGAACAGATTATTTTGTAAAAGTTCGAATTTTGGTTTATATCCCAACAGGAAAAGCAGAAGCCCAGCACCTGGGCAACATTTATCCCTTAGTATTTCTGCCTTAGTGTTTATCTCTCAGGAGCGGCTGCTGACCTGAGGGCAAAAACCTTTGTGATTAAAGCAGGAGAACCCACGCTCCCAGAAATGGAGGAGAACAACTTTGCAAAGATTAAATTTAATCATTTATCATTGAATCACTCCAGCACCCCAAGACAAGCCAGGCTCCAGCCAGGCACTGCAATCACAGGGAGGAGGATGGGATAGAGGGGAAAACCAGGAGGAATCCACAGATGTCAATTGGTTTGACTTTATAAGAGACAAGCTGGGGTTGTATTTAACCATTCATGAGCAGAAAGCAAAGATCAGGACCAATGGCATGGAAAAGTGGCCCTGGTCTGATAACAGAGCATTGAAAAGAGGGAATTTTGGGACAAAGCTTGATGGGGAAAAGGGAATTTCTTTCCAACAGATACTTCTAGCTATAGGAAAGGCCAAGGAAGGCTGTAATCATCTCTTCCCTTGACACAGGTTTGGAATGGGGCAGTGTCCAAAGGAGGGCAGGAGGGTGGGGAAGGGCCTTGAGAAGCCGTGTGAGGAGAGGCTGAGGGCACTTGGAATGTTCAGCTGGAGCAGAGGAGACCGAGGGGAGACTGATCCCAGTTACAACTTCTTGTGAGGGGAGGAGGAGGGGCAGCTCCGATCTCTGCTCTGGGACAGGGACAGGACCCAGGGCACGGCTGGAGCTGGGCCAGGGGAGGCTCAGGCTGGAGAGCAGGGAAAGGTTCTTCTTTCCCCAGAGGGTGCTGGGCACTGCCCAGGCTCCCCAGGGAATGGTCCCGGCCCCAAGGCTGCCAGAGCTCCAGGGGCGTTTGGACAGCGCTGCCAGGGATGCCCAGGGTGGGGTTGTTGGGGTGTCTGGGCAGGAACAGGGCTTGGGCTGGATGGTCCTTGGGGTCCCTTCCAGCTCAGGAGATTCTGTGATTCTGTGATTTTGCCAATTCCAGTTATAGAATCATGGAATATTTTGGCTTGGAAGAGAACTTAAAGCTCATACCATCCCACCCCTGCCATGGGCAGGGACACCTTCCACTATCCCAGGTTGGTCCAAGCCCTGTCCAGCCTGGCTTTGGACACTTCCCAGGATTAGCTCTCACCAAAGACAATGGAAGTGGCCAAAGCTGCACAGCAGAGGAAAAACCTTCCCTGGGTGAGCCCAGCCCAGCACAGAATTTGTCCAGGCAGCTGTGCAGGTCAATCCCACTCCTCAGGGCAGATGTGCCCGAGCAGCTGTGCTGACCCCACTGATGTGGGTGACCCCACACTGCCAGGGACCACCCCAGCAGGCTGGAGATGCCAACACCACACTGGTACCCCACATCACTTCTCATCACAGCTCTGACACCAGCTGCACAGCCCAGCTCTCAGAATCATGGAATCATGGAACCATTGGAAAAGACCTCTAAGATCATCAGTTCCAGCTGTTCCTCTGTCACAAAACCATGTGCCATGCCCCTAAATTCATCCTGCTCTATCCATGGACAGGGTGAAGCTCTTTCCTCCAGAACCTTCCTTAGGCCTGAGAGCCTTCAGCAGTTGCTTGGGGTTCATATCTGAGTTTGGACATGGTGTGGGATGGACATTCAACGTTTGCTCCTGAGCCTTCAGCAGAAATGGCCTTGGACCTGTGGGAAATGGAACTCTGGACCTAGGAAGCAAATTGGGCCAAAATTTGGGCAAATTCGGCCAAACGAGGCAAAGACGATGACAAGGAAGGAGAGCAAGCACCACAGCAAAGTCCAGCACCCCAAAAAGGGTCCAGCTGATCTCACACCTGTGAGAATTCCAGCCCTAAACAGGCAGAGAAATCCTGTCCTCACACGCAGTCCAAATCCTTCCTGATCATGGCATTACTGGGATGAACCAGCACAGGGAGTTCCCAGGAATGAGGTTTAGACACTTCCATGAGAATTCTATTTTAACAGCAGTTTTAGAGAGCAGGGGCCAATAAATGCAAATAAAAAGTGTTAATGAACAGCTGAGGTCACACTTTAGGACAGTCATAAATCAAAAAGTGTCAAAGGTCAAGGCTTGATTAATTCAAAGTGTTCCTTACACAAATAACTCCCCATTTCTCTCATGCAAGGTTTGCATTTAAAGAAATATCCAGAGTTAATTATCTGGGCAGAGTTCTATGAAATTTAAAAACTAAAAACTAAAATTGAAAGAGAACAATTAATCGAGCACCACGGATTATTAAGAAGCATTTAACACTCCATCAACTGTCAAGGAGTTTTAAGGCTGACAACAGGAAGCAGAATGGTTTCAATTTTGTTTATACTGCTCAGAAACATCCCTGGGTTTTAATTTTTTTCTTTTAACAAGACTTAAAATCTGAATCAGTGAGCTGAAACGAGTCAAGTTCAGGTTTTCTTCCTCTTGGACCCTTATGAAAAGTATCAGCAGTGCAATCTAAATAGAAAATTTCCTTTTTTCCCCCCTTCTTTTGAGGAAGAGAAGGGTTTTATTTGACAAAACAAACATCATTTAAAGCTGTCTGTGCTGCACCTCCTCCTGCCCTACAGTTGCCTTGTTTATTAGAGCATTGCTTGGGGAGAAATTCTGTTTATTAAAGAAATTTGGCTGGCAGAAAACGCTTCCCTCAGGTCCCAAAACTCCACAACAACAGGAACTGTCAGGATGTACCTTCACCAGCAGCCCCACAGTGGGACAACCAGTGAAACCAACTTTCCATCAGCTTTCTCCAGCCCTGACCCTGGGAGCCCAAACCTCTGCTCCACCTCCTGCTCCATCGGACGTGCCCCAACAAAGAACCCTTGGAAGAGCTTCCCAACTCATCTCAGCATGGGGAGAACGGCTCCAAGGGTGGTTGAGGGGAGAGGGAACAGGGAAAGCTCTGTTTTCCTGAAGAAGGGGCTGTGGATTGCACACACCCCCTTTCCTCCTGAACTCACAGAGACACCTGGGGAGAGGCAGGGTGAGCATGGAGCTCCTCCTTGGATGGGGAAGCAGCGACAGCTTTGCCTTGGGACCACCAGATCTTCCTCCCCACCCCAAATTCCAACAACCCCGAGGCTCCCAGGATGTCCAGCTGTGAACCAGGGCAGCTTCAGCGAGGGCAGAAACCACCCCTGGACACCTTCTGAGCTCCCAGGGTCACAACTGGGTTTGCATCAACTTCTTGGCACCATTCAAGGCTCAGGGTTGAAGCAGGAGGGGCTGGGGCAGGGACAGAGCAGCAAAGTCCTCCTCACCCATCCAGCAGCCTGGGGGAGTCCGGCAGCAGCACCTCCCTCTGGGCAGCCAGGAAAGGGAGTTGGATTTCCTCACTGGACCGAGGGGTGGGAAGAGAGGCTCCAAAGGGTGCAGATGTGTCACCGTGGACACCCAGAGCAGCCCAGAGGTTTGCAGGAAGGGCCCCTGGGAGCACCTGTGCATTTGCCTACAGCCCACGTGTGAATTTTGGAGCTCCTCTGACTAATTCAGAAACAGCCCCTGGGCCCCCAGGGCAGGAGGTGCTGGAGCTGCTGCAGCCCCAGTCCAGCTCAGGCTGCAGCTCCTGCAGGGCTGGGTTTGCTCTTGGGTTTAATTCAGCCCACAAACCACTGAGAACAGTAGGGAACCAGAACAATTCTAATTTTTTTTTAATTTTAGTATAATTTTTTTTTTTACACCGAGCAATAAGTTTGTTCTCTTCCATATCTGACACTTTTCTCCAAGTAGCTCCATTGTCCAGTCTTTCCCCAATTGTTTATATCTGAATAAAAACCAGGGGGGAAATAAAACCAGCCATGAGCCCTGAACACATGGCTGTAGCATGTTTTTCCTGAAGTGATAAAATTCCTGATAAAAATTTGACAAAACTATCTCTGGAAAACCCTCCAAAACAAAGATTTTGCTAAGATATTCCCCACAAAGCACTGATTCCAACACACTCTTCTCTATAGTGCTTAAATCCCAGTTGTGCTTTACCCTCTGTAAGATTATCTTTTCACTTCACATTAATCTTTAACAGGAATTTATATAGAAATAATCTCACTGAATTCAAGTGTTTAGTCTGCTGCAGGGAAAAAAATATTCCCCTCCCCAGCCTCTCTTGTTTAACACGTAGCATTTTCCCTTGGAATAACCAACCTATTTTGGGGAATAGAGAGACATAGCCTATTTTGGCTGGAATTTTATCTTCAACTCCCTATTTAAATTGGCAAAAAAAAAAATAAAGCCTGTAACTCTGAACAAGCATTTAAATAGGGGGAAAAAATGAGCCCTGATAGCTGCCTGAGCCTCCAGAGCAGCAAGACTTCAAAATTCTTGTGGTCTGAAAGCCATTCAAAGATGAACTGATTCCGGACTGGTTTATGATGTGAGTCTGCCCTATAAATCTGTGGTGGCTCTACAAGTACTACAGCAACTCCTGGAGACTGAGGGTGAACAGAACAGCAAGAAATTCCCTATTTATTGTAAGGAAATGGATGCAGCAATAGCTCAGCCTCCTTCAAACAGCTGCTGGGGGATAAAATAAGCTGAGGGTCCTTTCACAATAAAACAGACCCAGAGGTTGGGTTGGATTGGGTTGGGCTGGAAGGGACATTAAAGCCCATCCAGTGCCACCCCTGCCCTGGCAGGGACACCTCCCACTGTCCCAGGTGCTCCCAGCCCCGTCCAGCCTGGCCTTGGGCACTGCCAGGGATCCAGGGGCAGCCACAGCTTCTCTGGGCACCCTGTGCCAGGGCCTGCCCACCCTCCCAGGGAACAATTCCTTCCCAATATCCCATCTGACCCTGCCCTCTGGCACTGGGAAGCCATTCCCTGTGTCCTGTCCCTGCAGTCCTTGTCCCCAGTCCCTCTCCAGCTCTCCTGGAGCCCCTTTAGGCCCTGGCAGGGGCTCTGAGCTCTCCCTGGAGCCTTCTCTGCTCCAGGTGAGCCCCCCCAGCTCTCCCAGCCTGGCTCAGAGCAGAGGGGCTCCAGCCCTGGGGCAGCTCCGGGGCTCCTCTGGACTCTCCCCAGCAGCTCCACGTCCTCCTCACGTTGGGCCCAGGGCTGGGGCAGCTCTGCAGGGGGGAATCACCTGAGCAGACTAAATATCCTTAGGTGAAGGAAACAGGCATCACCGTTGGGATATCACTCATAATAGTGGCCCACGGGAATTGCTGCTGTGAAAATCAGTATTAATGATAATGAAAATAAAGGATAGCTGCTATATTTTACAGAGACATTGGAATATTATGGACAGGGAGGGAAGACACTTCTGAAACCAGCTGGCATGGGAGTCACCAGGGCAGGGTTGCCTCACTCTTGTGCTCAGCACTGCAGCTGAAATATGATTTTGTTCTGGGCTGCAACAGGATTTCATTAGGTTGTGTTTGGGGTTTTGCACAACACAGGCTCGATGTGCTCCGAGGGGCTGTGCCAAGACTTTCGGAAACAGCCTTTGCTGGGTTTATGGGATGCACAGAACGTTACAAGGGTTTATTGAGCTGTTGTCAGGGATAAGATCTTTTCAGCAGCAAAGAGGGCAAAAACCCAAAATCTTTTATTGGACAGAAATCTGTACCATCACTGAAACATTAATGAGCCCCTGAGGGAGATGTTCCCCCCTGCCCTGGCAGACGTTGAGCAAATCCCTGGAGCAAGTGAGCAACCCCCTATTGCAGCAGGAGGGATGTGCCTGGCAGTGCCCAGCACACCCGGGCTGGCCTGGCACACCTGGGCTGGCCTGGCACACCTGGGCTGGCCTGGCACACCTGGGCTGGCCTGGCACCCCTGGGCTGCTGCAGGGGCTGTGCAGGGCATTTGGGGCTGGCATTTGGGGTGAGGATAACCCCATTCCTCTGGCTCGTGGGAAGGCTGGGAGCACCGGCTGTGCTCTCCTGCTCCCCTGAGAGCAACGAACTCCCCACAGGGCTGAATGCACAGAGATCCTTGAGGGAAAGAGCTATGGCACAGGGATGCAGGGAAAACAGGAAAATTCCAAGCTGCTGTGGATTTTTTCTCCCCTTTCTGCACCTTCAGCAGCTTCTGGCCAGGCTGGTGAGGTGACTGTGCTGCAGCAGGAGCTGTGGGGACAGCAGCAAGAAAATCAGTCACGGAATCATGGAATATCCTGAGCTGGAAGGGACCCACAGGGATCATCCAGTCCAACCCCTGTCCCTGCACAGACACCCCAACAACCCCACCCTGGGCATCCCTGGCAGCGCTGTCCAAACGCCCCTGGAGCTCTGGCAGCCTTGGGGCCGGGACCATTCCCTGGGGAGCCTGGGCAGTGCCCAGCACCCAAATCCAGCTCACTTTCATCTCCTCCACTCTCACTGGCCCAGCCTGACTCCAGTCCAGGGATCCTCTGCTCGTTTCATCATATCCCAAGTGGGGAAATTCCCTGTGGCTTCTTTCAGCTTCACACCCCTCTCCAGTTACAGCTGATGTGAAAAATCCCTGTGGCAACTCATCCATGCTCACACGTCCATACAGCAGAGGTAGGTGGGAAAATACATGGATTTTAGGAAACATGATAAATTATACCACATAATGCTCAGTTTTAAAATGCCAGTAATTGGTTTAATCAGACAATCACTCCTGAAACATTACTCCAGACTCCAGCTGGTTTGGGTTCCACATGAGCCATCCAAACAGGGTTTCAGGTATCCTGAAACTCAGCAAAGGGACAATCATGGTTGTGTGCTCCAGCTTCATCTTCACTTTCCCTCTCTTTCATGGAAAAGGTTCATCTCTGCAGCCAAATCCATCCTCACCGCTTGCTCACTGTCCCCAAATCCCAGGGAGCAGCCCCCACACAGCAAACCTCATTCCCTGGAGGGGAAAGGAGGGATAACCCAGCCGTGTGGGATTGAGGATGGAACTTCCCCACGGAGCAGGAGCACTGACGTGGAGCTGCCCCAGAGCCCCGGGCAGCTCTGCCCACAGAAACTGCTCTGGGATTGGCACAGACCCTCCTGTGCCCGTGGGAGCCCCAGGCTGTGTTTCCTCCTCCTGGGAGAAGGGAACACATAATCCAGGCATTAGGAAAGGTCGGTGCTGTTGCATTAAAACCTTGCAATCTTAGGCTAAAAGTCGTGGCAGTTGGACAATCCCTGGGTGGAGATGGGTGGAACCAGCGTCTCACCTGGAATGTTCCCCTCTCCCTTTCCAGGTGCTGGCCCTCCCTGTGGGTGCCAGGCTGGAGTGCAGAGCCCCTGGGATGGGGGAAGGCAGCATTTCCCGAAGGAAATGCCACCTTTCCCCTGGCACTGCTGAATGGAAATATTTCCCAGCTGTGCACAGACATTTTGATTTTCTGAGGCGCCTTTCCCTGGCCTCCCTTGGGCCAGGGGGGCTGAGCAAGTCAAAGAAGCAGGAGTTGGAGCATCTCCTTCCACCCACCCATCCCATTTTTGGCACTGGTTCTCACCTAATTCTTGATTCAGAGGGTGGGCAGGCCCTGGCACAGGGTGCCCAGAGAAGCTGTGGCTGCCCCTGGATCCCTGGCAGTGCCCAAGGCCAGGCTGGACGGGGCTGGGAGCGCCTGGGACAGTGGGAGGTGTCCCTGCCAGGGCAGGGGTGGCACTGGATGGGCTTTAAGATCCCTTCCATCCCAAACCATTCCATGATTCCATGATTTTAGTTTAGGCTCCATTAATCATCCTGCCCAAATTCACATGTGTATTAAAAATGTGTTTTGTTCTGCATTTCCCTTTTTGGAAGAAGGAATAACACCAAAAAATGTTGTGGTGTTATTTTATTGTGGGAAATTTTGATTTTACTTCACTTGCACATCTAGGAACAACGCAGGCACCAAAACACCTTTGCTCCTAAAGCGTCCCTGTCAAACACATGGTGTTGGAATTATTATTTAATGAATATTTCAACATACAGCAGATCATATATAGTGGGAAATGATGTCATCTGAGTCATTAATCTGCTGCTGTTCCAGGATAGCAATGAGAAGTCAGACTTAAAAAAATAAAAATAAAAACTAAAAAAAAAATACAAATAAATAAAAATAAAAATCCCTTTCTGATTTTAGGGAAACTCTTCTTCCCTCCATGTGAAAGATTTACCAAAAACCAGATTTTAGGCAATTTCACAGGGCCATCTTTTGAGCCCAACCTAGCACTCCCCTGCTCTGAACCTTTACAATGATGAAGGAAAATTTTAGGATGAACCTCAGCCTGTAAGGACACAGAGCCTGGAAAATCAGATTGGGCATTGATCACCCTCATTTAAAGTTAATTAGGAGGGCAGCTCCGAATTCTCCTGCAGGGCCACTGAGGGTGTAAAGCAAAGTTTTGCTGGCTGAGTGGGATTGCTGCACCCGCTGCTCCGGGCTGGAAAGGCCCTTAATTATCTCTGCTAATGGGTTTGGGGATGATGAGTGACTCGCACTGCTCCTGGAGCAGGAAGACGTCTCTAATTGTGAGCCTTATTAATTCCATTTAAAGGGCTAAGGCTGACATCCTGCAACTGTGGTCTCTTAAAATCTCTCTCTTAATTGTTGCAAAGCGGCTTTAAGAGCACTTTAAGATGTCTCTATTTACAAGTTAAAAAAAAAAAAACAAGCAGGCCTATAACATCTTAAATCTCCTGGCAGAATTCCCACTGGCTTGGGGATTTACCAGAGGCCGGGTTGTGTTTCCCCCTGGATGAACACGGACATGCAGGCAAGAGATGGTTCCCTGCAGGACCCAGCACAAATAAGTCCTAAGTCCAAATTTTGGACAATATAAATCAATTCCTTTGTTTCTGTGATTCCATATGGGGAAGGGAATGAGGTGCTTGTTGTTCAGCTAAGAAGCAGCAGGGCTACAACTCATACACTAATGGGTTATGTGATATTTATTTAATCTCTGCTATTTCGGAAACTGCCAATTTTTTTAGATTTGAAAGCCTAATTGGAGCCTCTTCTGGTTTGACTTAAATATTTGAGCATTTCCTATGTTTCCCTCCTGAGGAATCCACCTCAGTACCTCCAAAGGTGGCTTTGAGGTGGCCACTGATGTGGGGACAGAAGAGAGACAGTGCCCTAACCTGGTCTCTGCCTTCCAGCTCCTGTCATCAAGGTCCTTCCCAAATCCCAGCCCTTCATTTCCATGGACTCTGAGCTGCTCAGAATGCGCCAGCAGCTCAGTAGGGACAAGCCCACAAGATGCCCAGTTCCCCCAGCAGCTCCCTGGATTGTTGCCCCTTAAGGGCTTTTCTAACTGAAAAAAATAATAGTTCTGTCAACAGAAAAACAAAACAAAATTCAAAATCAAGGGTAAAACCTCTAACAAAGGAGGTAAAGGCAATTTTCCAGTCCAAAATTCCATTTCCCCAAGGACCTGCACCTTTTGGAATCATGGAACAATCAAGGTTGGAAAAGCCCTCTGGGGTCATTGAGTCCAACCCTTCCCCAGCGCTGCCAAGGCCACCACTGCCCCCTGTCCCCAAGGGCCACATCCACGGGGCTGTTAAAGCCCTCCAGGGATGGGGACTCCACCCCTGACCCGGGCAGCCCACTCCAGGGATGGACAACTCTTTCCATGAAAAAATTTTCCTGATACCCAACCTGGATTGAGGTTTCTCTCCTCCTGTCCCTGTTCCCTGGGAGCAGAGCCCGACCCCCCTGGCTGCCCCTCCTGGCAGGAGCTGTGCAGAGCCAGCAGGGCCCCCTGAGCCTCCTTTGCTCCAGGCTGAGCCCCCCCCCAGCTCCTCATTCCTTGTTTTCCTTCCCTGTGTTTCCAGAGGGGCTGTTTTGTCCAGCACAGATCCAGCTGGATGCAAATCTCTGCCTGCTGCTCTTGAGGATCCACTGAGCTCCATGGAAGCTTTATTTTCCCTGAGCTGTTCAATGGATCTCTGCCATTCCCCACTTACAACCAGCCCCAAGTCAAGAACAGGAATTCAAAGCCAAAATCCCAAACCAACAATATCCCCTGACCTTAAAAACCCCCCAGACCCAAAACAAAGCAAGGGGAGACTGCTGAGGACACAGGGCCCAATTCTTCGGGGAGAAAGTGGTCCAAAAGTGGATCAAATGGGATTTTTTTGTGCTCCCCCCACCCCGGATCTGCACGGAGGGATTGAGGCTGCAAAATTAATTTGTGGGAGCAGCACACTTGCAAAGAGTTGGAAATGTTGTGTTGCTGAAAAATGGCTCCATTCCCCAAAGCCTCACTACTATTTTAAAGCGTAAATAAAAATAGCAGGGTTTCCTCACACTGGAGAGCTCTAAAACCTCAGTCAGGGAAGGATGAAATCCTATTCTGCAACTCTAAAATGATGATTCACGGGGCTCTTTCCAACCTCGAAGCAGTTCTGTGACAGAAAATGTGAAACTAAGCGTTTGTTTTTCATTTAAGAGGTCTCATTAAGACCAAACCCGGGCTTCTCCGGCCCCATAACAGCCCTAATATGTCAAACCTAATCGAACCTCCCCACCATGGGGTGCCTTTGGAGGACATGGAGACATCACAAGGATCCTGCTGGTTTGCAAGCCCAACATCCTTCTTTCTCCCAGAGACATCATTCCAAGGCCACAGTTTAGCAGAGGACTTAAGGCGGTGCTGACATCCATTTATCTGCTGCAGGGACACTTCAGTGCTCGTGTCCCACTGAAGGGACAGCATTTAAATCCATTCAGAAATTAAGCACTTCCTGGGCTCATTGCTGGGTTGAGCTGCAGGATCAGCGTCCCCATCCACTGCCCTTAATTAAAAGTTTCTCTTTTTTTGTAATAGATGCTGCATCAGGCTCGGGCGTGCTGGGCTGGGTTTTGATTTCATGGTCATTTTGTTGTTAACGGCACTTTGGAGATCTCTGATGTCTCTCAGCTCTGCTCTTCCTATAGATGCAGCCCATAATAATGCATCAAACGTGTGTTAACACCCAGCCCAGGCAATTTATTAGGGACAGAGCTGGTGACATCCTCGTGGCCAGGATTGCTCCTGATTGTAAAGCTCTGCCTGTGATAACTCAAGCAAAATGCAGCTGATCTGCCTGAAATTCCAAATGGGATTTCTATTAGGAGGTGGAATTTGATTTATTTTTAAAAATTGCTGATTACACAGAGAATTAGCAGCAGCCTGTTCGGGCTCCAGAGGGGCCCTGAGCCCTGGGTGTCCCTGTGAGCAGGGAGGGCTCAGCCCTGGGTGTCCCTGTGAGCAGGGAGGGCTCAGAGCAGGGCCCAGCAATGGCCCCAGAGGAACGGGCAGGGACTGATGCCCAGGGAGCTCCCCCTGCACAGGAGGCAGAACTTCTGCCCTGGGCACTGCCCCAGCCTGAGCAGAGACCAGAGAGGCTGTGCATGCTCCTCCCTGGGATATTCCAGAGCCCTCTGGACACAACCCTGTGCCCTGTGCTCTGGAATGGCCCTGCTGGGGCAGGGAGGTGGCACCAGTGACCTCTGGGGTCCTTCCAGGCTGGCCCATTCCATGATGAAAAACTGAGGATGGAACAGCAAAATGTCTGTCTAATGATGCCTCTGTCTCTAGAAAGACCCAATTTGTGGAAAAAAAACCCATTGGGAAAAACCTTGTCTGGAAAGCAAAATTGTGAATTTTTGACTTTGTTTTGACCTTGACTCAACACCACTAAACTGTGATAAAGGAGCAGGTGCTGAGTGGAATTTTTGGTCAGGGTAACAGCAAATATGATCCTTGTCTTCAGCAGCAAAGCTTCTGAATGTTTCTCTATTTGGAAATATTTATTTTTTTCTTTCCTGGCCTGTCCTTGCACAGCAGCTCCTGGCTGGAGGTTCCCATTTGTCAGTTGTCCCATTCTTGGCTGCAGAATCTCTGAGGTTTCAAGCTGAAGATGGGAAACTTGCACTTTGGTGGTTTGGGGTGTATGGATGTGAAAACCAGGGGATTTTCACTCTGACCCCGAGTCCCACAGCATTCCAGCTCTCCTGCCTGGTCCCAGCAGCATTTATGTCAGAATTAAGCCACCAAATACCAGGATAACTCCTTTTCCTTGCTTTTGTTTTTGTTTTTCTGGCTGGTCCTGCTGCCCACCAGGTCCTGCAGGATAAGAGGTGAGGACAGCAATGCCTGAGAGCAAACCCGGGGTAATTAATTATACAGTAAGGCAGCCCTCACATAACTTGTAAACTTTATGATCTGGTATTTTATAATGTATTTATAACCCGGGGAAAATGCCTGACTAGAAAGAAAAACCCAGGAATTCTGCACTGGGCAATTATGGGCATCGGTAAAAAAGGGATTTCCAAGAAATGTTTCTTGTTTTCCTTCTGCAGAGATTACACTGGGGGAGTTGCATTTCTTGCCCTCCTTTGTCTGTTCTGTTGAAGGCAGAGGTCATTTTTTGACATCAGGGTATAAAATGGAAGTTGCTGAAGCCTGATCCAAACATCCCACTTGGCATTCAGCACCTCTCTCCAGCCCATTGTCCCCTGGAATAGCTCAGGGCTGAATTCCTCCCTTCCGAGATACCCAGGGTGTAATTACCCTGTTCTTTGATGCCAACAACCTGACATTTGAAATATGTGGAAATGATTCAGGCAGGATACGGGTGAAGTTATTTTCCAGAAGCTGCTCCGGCTGCTTTCCCACCCCAAAGAAGTGCTAATGAGGGTCTTGGTGACCGCAGCCATCATCTCGCGCTAATTACTCCTAATTGCTCCCACCTCGCAGATGGGATCTAGGAAGTGAGGAAAGAAAGAAGGGACGGATCCGAAGGGGCAGAGCCTGGGACACTTTTCTCAGAGGAGAAATCACACACACAAACAGGGATGATATTTTAAGGGCTCTTGTGAGAACAGAGATTTGTGTCCCAAGCAAAGCTCGGTGTGGCTCCACATCCTGTGCTCACAGCCCACTGCTGTGGCTGGCTGGAGTCACTTCCAAGGTGGGATTTTCCTGTAACACAGGTGGTTGGGAGCTCAGCTTTTGGCGGTGGAGGTTCTGGTTGTGGTATCCACTCTTGAGGAGGGCTTTGGGAAAGGCTGAGTGATTTGGGACTGTTCAGCCTGGAGAAGCTTTGAGGCAACTTAATTGTGACCTTCCAGTGCCTGAAGAGATGACAAAAAACATGGAGAGAGACTTTGGACAAGGGCTGGAGGGACAGGACACAGGGAATGGCTTCCCAATGCCAGAGGACAGGGTCAGATGGGATATTGGGCAGGAATTGTTCCCAGGGAGGGTGGGGAGGCCCTGGCACAGGGTGCCCAGAGAAGCTGTGGCTGCCCCTGGATCCCTGGCAGTGCCCAAGGCCAGGCTGGACGGGGCTGGGAGCGCCTGGGACAGTGGGAGGTGTCCCTGCCCATGACAGGGGTGGCACTGGATGGGTTTTGAGGTCCCTTCCAACCCAAACCATTCCATGGTTCCATGATTCTTAAAAATACCCAGTGATGAAATGAGGTTGGTTTAGTGCTTTTATGTAGTGCTGGGATTAACTTCTCCAGCACATTTGGGCTGCATCTGCCACGTCGGTGTCTGACCGTCCCACAGGAGCTGAGGGCCCAAGTCACACGTTCAAAACCCCACACTGAGGCTCTGCCTCGTGCCAGGATGCTCTGCCTCGCTCAGGAAGCTCTGGGTATCTCTCAGAGTTTATGTTTCGGGCCAAAGCTCTTGGCTGGAGCCCGCAGAGCTGCTGCTGTCAGGATGATGGACCATCTGCCTCTTCCCATCTGGGGACACTTCCTGCTGCAGGAACCGGAGCCCAGCCTGGGCTGGTTTCAAGGTTTCCAGATGCTTTTTTGCATTTCCACAGTAATAAAGCCCTTCTCTGTGTTCCCGAGCTCTGACAGGTGAATGCTGTCTTGATTCAGCCTTGATCCAGAGTGCAGATGACACCCAAAGCCCTGATGGAGTCAAACTTCAAGCTGAGCATCCTGGACTTCAAAGGGTGGGAGGCTCGCTGAGCCCGGATACAAAATGGGCAGGAGGAGGATACCTGGCAACATTCCTGTCCAATTAAAGTAAATTTATTGTCCATTCTTATCCTCATTGCTGCTCTGTTATTAATTGTTAATGTAGCGGTGCAGTCGCTGCTGTGCAAGGAAGGGCTGCTGGAAAGGGCTGAGGGAAAGAAAATGGGAAGAAGAAACAAATGGAGAGAAGCTGGGTCTGGAAAGGCGGATTCTGTGCAAAAACTGGGAGTGCTCGTTGCTGGCTCGGCTCTGCAGGCGCTGGCAGGAAATTCCTGCTCTTGGAACAAGAGGGCAAAAGGATGGCAAAGCAAAATAAAATGCGGAGGGTCACAGGGTTTCTAAATTATAGGGATGTGTCCATGTGAAATGCTGGCAGGGAAGGAGACACCCTGGGAATGCAAATCTGCAAAACTCTGTTTAGGAACTGTGAGCTGTTTTCTCTATAAATAGAAACAATTCCCTGCTTCATGTTGAAACCCAAAAATGCTGTGTGTCTGGTTGATCACTGGGTGCTTTTCTGTCCTCAGCCTGATCATATCAATCCCCTGGACAGTTTTTATAAGAACCCAACACCGAATATGTGGAATTAGTGAGTCTGAACCATCAGGAGATGGACAGAACCAAACTAAGAGAGATGAAGGAAAAAATAAAAGATGGTGAATATTTGAAGGAGAGCATCTGGCACATTATTTGCCAGTGAGGTGATGCTTCTCCTCCTGTGGATCAGCCTCTCTGGCCTGTTTTCCAGAGGAATAACCTGTTAAAATCCCAATGGGTTGGGAAGAGGAGCCCAGGCTCTCTCTGGAGCCCAGCGAGCGCTCCCTGCGTGCTCCCACTCATGAGAGGGCTCCCGGCTGGGACTGCAAGGGAAGCGAGAGGAACTGAACTATTCAGCTCCCATGAAGCTGAGCATTCCCACAGCTCCCAAAACTCTCCCAGGCCACAGAGCTCAGAGCTCTGCAGGCTCGAGCTTGACTGTTAAGGAAATGCCAACTGCAAGAGCTGAAGCCTGATGTGCAACTCGGTGGTTGCATAACTGGGGCTCAGCTTACAAAGCTCTCACAACTCCCTCGGACTTCTGGAAATCCACTCTGAGCTGAGTCCTGCAGCCACAGCCCAGGCAGGGCTCCACTCCAGCTCCAGGGAGAGCTGTGTGAGGGAAAAGCTCCGAGCTAAGGAGTGGACGAGGTTCAAACCCAACAGCAGGGACAGAGCTGAGCAAGGGCGGCTTTGGCGGTTTTATTACAAAACCTGGGCTTCCAAACCCTCTCCTGCAAACCAAAATATTTTCAAATTCAGAAAGAAAGCAGCATTCATCAAACCTTGTGCTGCATATCAGAGAAAACCCAGAGCTGCCCTGACAACATCTGGCCTCCTGCCACAGCCTCACAAAACCGCTGCCGAGGCTTGGAGCAGTGACGGGGGCTCTGAATGCCTTTTTATTTAGGTGGC
The DNA here is from genome assembly GCA_013398175.1 of Climacteris rufus. Classification (NCBI taxonomy): domain Eukaryota; kingdom Metazoa; phylum Chordata; class Aves; order Passeriformes; family Climacteridae; genus Climacteris; species Climacteris rufus. The sequence goes on along the minus strand of VZRZ01009615.1, from coordinate 124,464 downwards.
TGCCCCGGGCCATGCCATACATTAAGGCTCCATTTATAGATATTTTACACAGTGTTAATAAATTTACAAAGTGTTAATAAACAGGGGGAATTGTTTGTTAGTGTTTCTGATCGAATCCAACAGGGCCAAGCCTCCCTATAAACGATCTCTGAGGCCGTCCTCAGATGAGCACATAAAACATGCCCAAAGCAGAACGTCTGAAATGGGGGCAGGACATCTTTGAACCATTAACTCTTTATGACTTTTAAAAACAGGGCTTTAATATAAAACTTCTCTTCAATATGAGCAGCCTGGTGTTCGCTGGGTGTTTGAAGATCGAGGTTGTCCCACCCACCACAGCAAGTGGGGCTGCAGGAGTCACTGGGGAGCTCTGGGATTTTGGTAGAAGGTGCCCCAGGAGGAGATGTGGACATGACTGCTTGATTTAGAGCATGTCTACATCAGGGCTGTTTCCCTGTCCATGTTGTCATCCCACTTTGCTCCCAAAGTGGTGCATCCTGCCCTGGATGCCAACCTCCTGCTGTCTACAAGAGGAAATCCAGGAATGGCTGGCAAGATACTCTACCCCTTGAGCTGCTCCATGCAAGCAGTGTGAATGGGACCTAACCCCCTCCAGGAATAATCCCAAGGGATTTGTAACCCCCTATGGCCTCGTGTCACTCCCCACTGCAGGTACGAGGCAACTCCACCAGTTTCCATGGCACCTCTCCGATTATCTCAGTCTAAAACTAAAAAAAAAACAGTCAAAAAGTCAGGAGTTCATGGTGGCACTGCAAGGGGACAGGAGGTGACAGGCCCTGTGCATGAAGGAGCAGAGGGGAGGTGACACTGGAGGTGCAGGACATTACTGCCACGTGTCCCACCAGTGTCCCCAGCTCAGGGCATGTGAGACCATCCCAGCTCTGGGGGATTCAAGGCTCTCTCACAAGTCAGTAATGAGTGGAAAACCCTTTCCTGCCTTTCTTTCACTCCATGCCCCATCAGAGGAAATGAGTTTGTCCCTCTGGATTCACAGCCCCCAAGCATCCCAGATCCCAGAATCCCACTGCCCGTGGGTTACAGCTGGTAATTCCTGCACAGCAGCTGTCACTGGGAGAGATGAGGGTGCTGGAAGGCAGAAAAGAAGTGAAACAGCCATTCCAAGTCATCCATAGCAGAGCTGGGATGCTCCATCCTGCCATTCCCACATGCTTATTAACAAACTCTGTTCTCCTGGAGCTGTTTTCCTATCAGATAATTCCATTTCCTTCAGATTTCACTCACATGTAACAGGAGTCCTTCCCTGGGGGGGTGGCTGACCTTCCTTCCAGCTTTCCAAGAAGTGTGGTTTTCTAATTCTGTGCTCCGTGCATCTGGTAAGAATTGGGGTTTAAGGAACCTGGCCGGGTTTCTTTAACTCTGGAAGATGGATGGTCCCCACTGCCCAACAGAGACACCCGTGCCAGAGTCCCTGAATGCCTGCCCAGAACAGCAGAGGAGCTCGTGGATTAGAATGATCCCTTTGGAATGGGGCAGATTTGGGGTTAAATCCACGCTCCATGCTGGATCTGCTGTGCAGGGCTCGGTGGGAAGAGGAGCTGTGCACAGACAAGAGGATTTGTAACATTTTCCTGCGTGAAATCCTCACGGCTTTGTGAAAGGTGGCCGTGCAGTTTCTCCACATTGAATGGGGCCTTGGGAATTCTTTGGGAGCAGCAGGCATTTCACAGCCAGGAGCTGAGGGTGTCTGAAGGGCTGGATGCTGGATTCCTCTCCCTGCCCAGCCCCTGGCATCTCCCACACGGAGTACAAGCTGTTGGCTCTGCCCCTGCAGCAGGAGGGACCTGCAGCAAACTCCACTGCTGGGAGAGGATGGAAAATATTTAGCAGGTATCCTCTACCCCTTCTTCCTGAGACCAAGGCAGTCTTATTCCCACCTCAATATTCTCTGCTGGTTTGTGGTGTCTCATTTAAAAATCCACCCTGCACAACATTTCTGAGGCCCCTGTCTGGCAACTGAGAATGTAATTAATTATTTAAACAGGGCAACATGGTTAACTAGATTGAAGAACAAGAGTTGGCAGGCTCAGATCTCCAGCCCTGTGTTGAGAGCATCAATTTTACACATGCCAGGAGAGGATCTGGGAGATCAGCTCTTCTCCTGCTGCAAGAAAAGGGCTGGAATTCTGCCTCTGGGAGCAAGGAAAGGGCTGGTTTTCTGTCTCTGGGAGCACAGCAGAGCCCTGACACTCCAGGGACTGCACCTCCCTGAGCCCAGAGAGGTGTGGGAAGAGTTTGTATTCAGCCTGGGAGAAGCTGCAAATCTCCCATGAGACTGATGGAAAAAAAAACATCAGGGCTCGGAACATTTGCACCCACAGCAGGGAAGCAACTGGGGTGAAATCTTGGCCTCTGTGGCAACCAGGGGAAGCTCCCTTTGATTTACGTGGGGCTTGGCTCGCTGCCCTCAGCCCCGAGCTTTGCTGGATTCCAAAACTTCAATCATTTTTCCATGGTGGGGAAGAAAACCTTCCCAGCTGCTGGGATAATCTCCTGCCTCTGCCGTTCCCCCCAGAGCCAGGGCTGCTCACGAGGCGGTTCCACCTCCCTTGGCAAAGGGAGGATGAAAAGATGGGAGGAAGGAAGAAAGGAAAGAAGAAAAACCTTTTCAGTTGCAAAAACTGGCTTGAAAACACCAAGTGACCCAGGAGAGCGGCTCCTCGGTGCGGATGAACTGAGGAATTCCCCACGCATCCATGGAAAAGCAGTCCAAAACCTTTCCCCAGCCTGCATGGCTTTTTAAGGCAATCCCTGCCTCCCACACGGTGCTGTGCGTGTGCCTGTCCCGCTTGGAGGGCTGGGACCGTGCCCTGCAGTGCCTGCACCGTGTCCTAGCTCAGGTCCCAAGCTGCTGCCTGGAAATCCTGGCAGCTCCAAAGCCCCAAGCAGCTCCAGAGGTCCGTGGCAGGATGGAGCACCCCGGCCCAAACAGCATCCCCGGGCAGCACTGTCCCTGCGCCAGAAACACGGGACAAAGCAGCTCCCTTCAGCAGGGAGAGGGAGCAGCCCGAGCTCAGGAGGTCTCAGGGGTTTGGAGCTGTTGCTGTTGCTCACTCAGGGCACACTCGGCCAGGGCAGCTCAGGGTGTCACCAGCGGGGTGCTGGCGCTGACACGGAGCACCTGGGCACTGTCCAGTTCATCCCGAGGGAAGTTGGGTTTGCTCCATCCAGGGGACCCCTGGCACTGTTTTGTCTTCTGCAATCCCTTCGTGAGTTACAGGCAGAACCTTTAGCAGCAGGGATGACATCTCAAGGTCTTTGAGGCCTCCAGGGATCACAGAACCATGGAATGTCCTGAGCTGGAAGGGACCCACAAGGACCATCCAGCCCAACCCCTGTCCCTGCACAGACACCACAACAACCCCACCCTGGGCATCCCTGGCAGCGCTGTCCAAACGCCCCTGGAGCTCTGGCAGCCTTGGGGCCGGGACCATTCCCTGGGGAGCCTGGGCAGTGCCCAGCACCCTCTGGGGAAAGAAGAACCTTTCCCTGCTCTCCAGCCTGAGCCTGCCCTGGCCCAGCTCCAGCCGTGCCCTGGGTCCTGTCCCTGTCCCAGAGCAGAGATCGGAGCTGCCCCTCGGGAGGAGCTGCAGCCCCGCTGAGCTCTGCCCTCAGCCTGCTCTGCCCCAGCTGGGCACACCAAGTGCCCTCAGCTGCCCCTCCTGTGGCCCCTCCTGACCCTTCAGCACCTTCGTGACCCTCCTATGGACACTCTTTAATACCTTTCCATCTTCTGGTGATTGTTGGTGAATCCACACACATCAGCACTCAGCACATCTGTGACGAATATTCAGTTTGGGGCTGGGATGGGCTGTCACCGACCCAGCACAAACAGAAATCTCCTCTCAGGACTCGGTGTGGCCCTGGCATCCTGTCAGGTAAGTCCATGGCTGTGACTCCATGGTTTTCACTCACTCCATGTCTGCAATAACTCCATGGCTCCTGCCTCCTTCCTGCCCAGCACAGTTTCCTCCGAACTGGTGATGTCATGGCAGCTAATGGGCTTTAATTGTGCCTTTCCACTTAGCAACAATCAGCTGAAAGCTCATTATGCGCCAGCCCTGCGGCTGTTGAGAGCAGCTCTGGCTCCTTCCAAACCCTCTGGTGGGTGGGTGTAGTTTTCCTTCAGAGCACAGCAAAGCAGCGGGGTCGGCTCAAGGGTACGTCCTGCGGCAGGGCGCTGAACCAGAGCCAGCTTTGTGGACTGCACGATGTTTTCCCTGACTGGAATTCATCCCGGGCAGCTGTGGGTGCCTGGGAGGCGACCAGGGAGAACAGGGAGATGGTTCCACAGATTCATTTCCCCGCTGGTTTGTGCCTCTGGGATTTGCTAGGATAGAATGAGAGAATCAGAGGGTGATCTAGGTTGGAAAAGACCTCCAGGGTCGAGTCCAGCCTTTCACCAACACCACCAACTAAACCAGAGCACTGAGTGCCACGTCCAGTTGTGTCTCAAGGTTTCTCAAAGTTGCTCTTTGCAGTCAGCAACCCTAAGGACAATTGGGAATTCCTTTTGAGAATTTTTTCTGGTTGCCTTGTGAATCCCTGTGAACTTTCAGCACTCTCAGCATCCCAGTTGTGCTTGGAGGTTTCCCAGCAGCTCCTTGCTCAGGCTGGGAGCTGCTCACCTTTATTTCCCTCTGCTGGCATCACCTGAGGGGGCTCTGGAGAGGAGGAAGGTCAGAGGAAGGATGGCAGAGACCCTGGAACAAGGCAGGGAAATGTGGAGCATCGGGTGCCAACTCCAGCAAAGGCGTGTGGGGAGGCTTTGGAGCTTGCACAGGATCCCAGGAAATATGGGAAGGGCAGGAAAGCCCTGTGTGATGTTAAAAATAGAGAAACTTGGGTAGGGAAAAACATTTTGTGCTGCTTCTTTGTTTCTCTCCAGTGTCTGGGGTTGTTTTAGGTGTGAGGTCCCTGGAAAGGCCCTGGGAAGTGCCTGCCCCTCTGAGGGCTGAGATGTGTCCCTGGAGCAGCCCCATGAACCAGATCCAGCATTTATGGACTGCAGGATGCTTTCCTTGACTGGAATTCTTACCAGGGCAACACTGCCCTTGCTGAGGGTTGCAGGAGAATTCCAGACGGGGCTCAGGACACCCCACCTGATGCTGGGACAGCCTTTGATGTGCTCCTGCCCTGCCCCTGGGGCACCCCCTGCATCACCCCCGGGCCTTTGGACCCCTCTGCTGGCACTGGGAGGATGGAGAAACCTCCAGCTGCCTCTCCAGCGTGGCTCCCAGGAGTTCCAGGTGGTTCCCAGCCAGAGCTGTGGGATCTGATCCCTCCCACAAGCACCTGGACACACTGTCCCTCACTGCCATCACTGCCCTGCCGACCCCACAAGCTGCACGTGACAAAAATCTTGTGTTTGCCACTTAACCAGAGGAAAGATCCTGGAGCGAATGGAAGAAAGCAGGGAAAGCATGGGAGTTATGACAAATCACCTGAGTCTTTAAGGTCTCTAAGGTAGTTCCTGGTGCAGCTGCCCCTCTAACCATGCCATGGGATCAGCAGCTCCCTGTCTGCCTGCCTGTCCCTCCACAGGGATGCTCTGGACACCAGGAAATGGATATGGAGCCTCCTGCTTCAGTATCCAGGGGACTGTTCTGTGCTTACGTGACTAATTAGATTAGAGAGAAATAATTTAATGATTTGGAAGTAATGAGTGACTGGATGGCTGATCCCAGTGGTGGCATCGTGCCAAGGGGAGCACGTTCAGCCAGAGATCCACTTGGAGCTTGCCAGGGAACACGGGATGGGCCCTGGGCATGGGAGAAAGCTCCAGGGCTGGTTCTGATCTCATTTCATGCCTTCCTAGCTCCTGATTCACACAGATATCCATTGGGAATCTGAGGCCTTGGGAATTTCATTGTTCATCCAGCCTTTCCTGGAGCTCTCCTGTGCGTGTGCCTGCTCCCCAGTGAAGGAGGAGGAGGAATCTCAGACCAGGAGAATCTTGATTTCTTCCTGTCTAAATTTCACTCTGAGGTGTTTTGGAACCAAGACTCCTAAACTCGATGTGCTATGCTGAAGTGTGGGTGGTTTGGGGGGTGAAAAGGGAATTTCTAGACCATATTCCTGAGAGATGGGCTTGGATGTCTTGAGTGGTTCTTTCTGACCTTGCAGGTGCCTCCCTCCAGCTCTGCAGCAAACCCAAGGATTTCTTGGCATTCAGGGCTCTCCCAGTCTGCAAAGCCACTCAATTCTGGATATTCCTGCATCTGAGAATCTTGAATTACATTGAAATATGAATTTCTGTTGTGATTTTCAATGTTTTCTCATCCAAGGTGGATTTTTGCACAGCATGAGGTTCCCTGGCTTGCTGAGATGAAATGTGTGGTTGAGGCTGAAGAGCAAAAAATACCAGTAAAGTCCAAGAAAAGGGGATTGACCCCCCTGGGGGACATGGAGAACCAGGGAAGAAACCAAAATGCCTGGACTGGGCAGCAAAATCCTGGATCAGCAACTGCAGAATGCACAGAGCCCCTCGTGCTCCTAGGCCAGGTTTCCTCCTTGTCACAAAGAAGGATTTGCTGTTATCCACCAAATAAGGTAAAATAACAATCAATTCTCTCCAGAGCTATTATTAACTCTGTTCTCTGGGTTGTGCCAAAACCAGGGAGTAACAGGCAACCAAGGAAAACAGCTCTGCTGAAGATCTTGAAATGTCATTTCATTCATCCCCCCTCAGAGGAGCGTTAGCTGTGGATTTCTGAGATCTGTGTCTGTGCTGTCCTTCAGAATCCCGGGAGATGGAGCTTCCATGGCCACCCCTGTGCCCAGTAATCCCCCATCATTCGGTTGTTTTCCTAAATCTTCATTCCAGCCTCCCCCCTGCAGATTGCCACGCCTTGTCCCGCCTGTCCTGCTCAGGGAGCACCTGTTCCACCCTTCCTCTTCCTGGAAATTCTTACTGTGCCTTCCCTCAGCCTTCTCATTTCTGGGCATCTTGGCCCGTGGTCCTTCTTGACTCTCCTGGGTCCTTTCCCATCAGCCCTGATCTTCCCTGAACTGTAGAATTTCCCCTTTTTTTGCCGTGGGACCCCATTCCTGCCACATGTTCGATGTTTGCAAACCGTTCTCATCTCCTGTGTTCTGCAGAACCCAGATGTTCCTCCCCCTGCATCTCCGTGATTGTTCTTGCCTTTTGTGCCAAACTTTGCATTAATCTTTGTCAGACAGCAATTTATTTCTTTGGGGTATTTTTCCAGTTCACAGAGGTCATTTGGAGCTCATCAGGCCTGCAGTTTAGAACTAGAGGATCATTAGGGTTGGGAAAGACCTCCAAGATCATCAGGTCCAGCCTTTGACTGAATCCCACCCACCACATCAGTGACCTTACCATGAAGTGCCACATCTGCTTCTTGTTGGAGCACTTACAGGGATGAGGGCTCCACCCTTGCTCTGGGCAGCCCCTGCCAGTGCCTGAGCACCCTTTCCATAGGGAAATTCCTGCTGCTGTCCAACCTGAGCCTCCCCTGGCCCAGCCTGAGGCCGTTCCCTCTCCTGTCCCTGTTCCCTGGGAGCAGAGCCCGACCCCCCTGGCTGCCCCTCCTGGCAGGAGCTGTGCAGAGCCAGCAGGGCCCCCTGAGCCTCCTTTGCTCCAGGCTGAGCCCCCCCAGCTCCCTCAGCCCCTCCTGGGGCTCCAGCCCCTTCCCCAGCTCTATTTCCTTCTCTGGACAGTTCTGGACAAGCATCTGCAGCAGGTGTATTCCCTTCCCTTCCCTTCCCTTCCCTTCCCTTCCCCAGCTCTCAAGGACAGCAGTGACCAGCACTGAGCTGCTCCATGTCCCCTCCCAGCAATCCCAGTCTGGAAGTGAACTCTCAATCCTTCCCCAGCGTGTTTTCCCAACCAATTTCCCAAACACCTTCCCGTGTTCATTCTCCGCCCTTATTTCCAGAGCTGGCTTAGGAAATCTCCATGTGAGCCCTCTGAGTTTAAGGTAAATGACTTTGCTCCTCCTTATCTCTGTCCTCTTTCTTGTGCTGTGAAAGAGGAAATTGGATCAGTTTGGGTTGATCCAAACAAATTTGTGGCATCTGTGAGTCCCTGCTCATCTCAGGACAGCCCTTCCTTATCAGCCTGATAATTACACAACACAAAGGTCAATTACTTCACTCAATGTCAGTAACACAGTGTTTATTATCCAGAAAATTTAAAAATCTACCAGAAATATCGACATTTTTCCATGTTCAGCATGGCCTTGTAGGAGCCCCTGAACCCCAGACATCCCAAGCTGTGATCCTGGTCTCTGTGTTCCAAGTGCTTTGCAGAATGGGAGTCGGGAGTTGCTAATTTCCCAGGCACATAATCAGTGCTAATTGCTGTGCTTCCCCTGTGGAACAAAAAGACTGGGGAAAGAAACTGGACAAAATTCCTCCTTTATGAGAACAGTAGCTAATTCACAGAATTCTGTTATTGGCATTTCCCTTATTTGGAAATGTAAATGTTCCAAAAATACTCTCTTATCAAAGGAGTATGTAAAGGAAATTTTGGAGTCCTCAAGTTCTTGCATGTCCTTAACTGGGATATACATTAATATGGATGCACCCCGCTCAGGGATTCTTCACAAATTGATGGAATTCAGCAGGACAGACTGTCCTTCTGGCTCCATCATTCCCAGCACACCATCTCTGGGAAGGCTGGAGGCCTGGAGCCCCCCTGGCAGGGAACAGGGGGTGTCCCTGGCTCTGCAGTAGGGGACAGGCAGAGATGGAGGGTCTGGGGTCTGCTCTGTCTCCTGGGTTCGTGCACCACTACTGGGGTGTCCTGGGAGGGTTGAGGAGAGCTCAGGAATGGAAATCTGCTCTCCACGTGGCATGAACCTATCCCAGAGCCACAGGAGAAAGCTTCCAAGGAGACTCCTGGCTGAAGCTCAGCAGTGCTGGCTTTTCACTCAGATCCTCTCTGGATGGGGAGGGTTTTGATCGAGGCACAGGGATGTGGGTGGCTCCAGATCCAACTCTAAACATTCCCAGGGTCACTGCAAGCTTCTCCATCTTCTTCTGCCACCAATTCCCCATCAGAAGTGGGGGTGTCACAAATTCCAGAGCTTCACTTGAGAGGGGGAGGAGGCAGAACCTCAAAATTGTGAGAGAGACCATTCAAGGGCTGCTGGCACTTTGCAGACAAAATCTTACTGGGGTTGGCATTCAGGAGCAGGCAGGGAGTTGAGCTCAACCACAACTGCAGTGGCATCAGCTCAACCCCTCTCACCTGAAGCTGCTGTGCCCACAGGGCACAGTGCCCGTCACTCCTTCACATTCCACAGCCTGGACTCCAAGGTTGCTTTTGGCCCCAGGAATGGGATCTACTGCCTCCAGAGCTATTTCCTGGATGCCTGGCTGTGGTTGTAGCTGTGATTTTGGATGGCAGCTTGGACCCTTGTGCTTGGGAAGCTGCTCATATGGAAACTTCCCAATGAAACTCAGGGCAAAAGACACCAGGCAGAAAGAAAAAGGTCCTGGAAAGAAGGTGATCAGGCTGATCCATTGTTTTTCCAGGACTGCTCATTCCCAGTAATCTCAATTATAAACAAAGTTTGCATCAATCATAGAAAAAAAAAGAGAAAAGTGTGTAATTGAACTCTACCCCTCATTGGGATATGCAACTGCTGGGTTGTCCCAGAAATGTTTCCCTGGAAGGAAATTCTAAGTTGTCCTAAAGAAGTTGCTTAAAAGTTTCTTAAAAGTTGCTTGGAAGTCCTGGACCTGGGAATGCTGCTGAGCCCTCAGCCCTGTCCTGGTGCTGGGGACACTGATGTGCCCTTGGCCATGTGAAGAGCATCAAAATCCTTGGAGCTGCCCACGGGACATTGAGTCCATGCCCTGTTTGTGTGTGCACAGCATTTGTGTCTCTGCACAGCAGGAAACATCTGATTTCCATGAGACTTTGAATCTGCACCATTTATGGAACTCTGATAATGTCATTGAGGCAAAGCAAAGCTCAGCTCCACCACTGTGGGCCAAGACTGTGTGGGCTGAACGTGAGCCAGGCACGGGACAGCCCTGGGATAACCCTGGGAGCCACAGGGAAGCCAAGCATGAACATGTTTAGAGTGAGCCAGGCAGGACAGCCAATTTAAGAAGTTCTAAACTTCTCCATAATGGCCCTGCACATCCAGCGTGTGGATAAGCCAGGAAAACCAATCCAAAAGGAAAGGAATGGAGAGGAACAAGGGCAGGGGAGCGAGAGTGCAAATGTGCCCTTGGGCCCAGGCTCTGCTGAGTGACAGGAGGAGCTTGAAGGGGTGAGAGCAGGACACTCCCAGAACTCAGCGTCCTCCTGTTTTGTCTCTCAGGAACGGCTTTATCTTTGGGGAAGTGTTTTCTCTTTTGGGAATGCCACTTCCAAGAGTGCAAGCAGGAACTTTCTGTGATTTCACATGATCCTTCTGGTTATCTCAAGACTCAAGTTCCTCTTCCATTAATTGTAGAGGAGTGGAAGGATTTCTGATTTGGTTTTCCTCGGTCGTTGTGATTTCCAGGGAATGGAGCAGAGTCAGGAGCTCTGTGCTGTTGGATCTCCTCCATGGCCTCGTGCACATCATGGTGCAACTTCCCAGTACAAGAAATAATGATGAGAAACTTGCTTGTCGTGCTGTGCTGAGTCCCAGGAGGGCCATTCCCTGGCTGGGGAGCTGCTGACACATTTATCCATGGATGCACACTCAGCCTTCAGCCTGGGAAAACAAAATGTGCCTTGGCACTGCTTCTGGAAAGGTTTCGGACACACAGCTCGGGATCAGAGCCCTGCACAAACACATTCCCTGTGCTCCTGGAGCCAACTCCTCCACGGACCTGAGTGCAGCAGAGCAATGCTCTGGTTTTTCACACAACACCAAGGGAAGGTGCCAGGTTTGTCCCTTGAGACTGGACCCAAACCAGAACCTGGCAGGAGAAGGGTTTTCCATACCTGGATCCAGAGGTTCTGCTAATTAACTCCAGTGAAGGACTGGCTCTTGTGAATTCAATGGGGGCTGAAGAAAGGGAAACCATAATTTTTGATATCCTTGGATTTGCACCAGAGCTTCATCCAGCAGGATGAATGATTCATCTTCTGAAACAGGGATTTATGTTATTTTTTCTGTTTACCTTCACCTACCAAAGAGCTGAGCTTGTGATGCTTGAGGTCTGTTCCTGCTCTGGACTTGCTAGAAGCTGTTTTGACTGAATTTTGCAAAGCTGTTAAACAAGTCTTTCACGTCAAATGAACAGATCAAGCAAGTTTTTTAACTACTCTGCTACATTGACTCTCATTGCTCTGGGACATCCAAAACTTTGCAGCCTGGCCTGGTTGGTGGCAGAAGGGATCTCCTGTGCCCTTGCTGGCCTAGGGACACAGGGATGGAATTAGAGCAATAACTCCTTGTTAATGGGAATTATTGTTTTGTATTTATTGATGTCTTATGTTGCTTTAACAGCAAAACCTTCTGGGGCGGCTGTCCAGCCCACAGAGTGAAGGCCAGGAAAGGGGAAGAAAAATAAATGAGCAAACACTGTAAAATTCATCAGAGAGTCACTATAACACACAAGAAGTTTGCTTTCCTGATTCTGCCAGCTCTGTGCCTTCCATTCCCTACCTCAGGCTGTGCTTGGGGCCAGCGAGGTGCCCCACAAGGCCCAAATCAAATACCAGGCCTTGGATACCCTTGGTGGTGTGTCCCATCAGCACAGCCAGCAAACACAGCTCTGGCTCCTTTCTTTGGGATTTTGGGGGATGTGGGACATTTTCCTCAGATCCAGGCCCATCAGCAGAGATGTTGGCAGTGGGGAAAGCAGAAACCAGAACCCCGGAGTTCGGTGGTCACTTGGAAGCCGCTGCCATTGGAACCTGGGCTGTAACTCACAGGTTCCCACATTAATGGTGTGTCCATGGCCTGCTTTTCATGGGAAGTGCCCACCTGGCTGGGCTTGTTGCTGCAGTGATGCAGAACTTTGTCCCATCCTCCTCCCCTTCCTCTTCCTCACGTCAAGTTTTGTGCTGGAAGCCTCCCTGGGGTTCCTTCTGAGTCCGAGGGGGAGTGAGGGGCAGAGCTCAGCGGGGCTGCAGCTCCTCCCGAGGGGCAGCTCCGATCTCTGCTCTCTGGGACAGGGACAGGACCCAGGGCACGGCTGGAGCTGGGCCAGGGGAGGCTCAGGCTGGAGAGCAGGGAAAGGTTCTTCTTTCCCCAGAGGGTGCTGGGCACTGCCCAGGCTCCCCAGGGAATGGTCCCGGCCCCAAGGCTGCCAGAGCTCCAGGGGTGTTTGGACAGCGCTGCCAGGGATGCCCAGGGTGGGGTTGTTGGGGTGTCTGTGTTCTGTTTAACTCTGAAAACCATCCAGACTGGTGGTTATGGGAAGCATTCACTCAGGAACCAGCCAGACACGAGTCAGCCTTGTCACTTGGGAGAAAATACCTCTTGGAGAACTTGGCTCTCTGCAGTTTTCCTGCAGCTCCTCGGAGGTATTTTTAAGCCAGAAGTGAAGACGCCTGAATTTAATATGGCAATGCTGAGGATGCAAGAATGTTCTGAAATTCAGTTGTGCTGATTCTTAGGATAATGAGAATCCAGAGAGCTGCTCCCTGTGTTATTCTTTAAATATGATTTGGTTTGATTTTCTTCCAGTTACAAGGAAGAAGCTGCAGACAGAGAGATGCTCAGCTGATAATCTCAGGGCCAGAAGGTCTCTCCCTGAAGAGTCCCCACCACATGGGTGCTGTGATTGAAGGGATGAACCTTCCCCTGAGGGACTGAACTCCAGTATTTTCAGGCACTTTAAATATGATGAGATGTTAAATGTGAGATTTGTGTCCTGAAACCATCACGGTGGGGTGAAGATGGTCCCAGGCCTTTCCTCAGCCCCAGAAGTGAGTTATTTACAGAATCCCAGAATCAATTAGGTTGGAGAAGACCTCTGAGCTCATCAGAGCAGGTGTTAATGAGCAGGAATGCTGTAATCCTATTCCTTGAGACCATCTAGGAAAGGAAGGAGAACTCAGCAGCACCTCAGCCCTGTCTCTGATGAGCCACCAAACTGCCCCTTTTCCAAAGACTTCCACCACAATTGTTCCAGATTATCTGGAAATTATTCATGATCCTGGGGATGTGTGGAAATTTTGGGGATGTCACCACTGCTCTTCAGTCTGTAAACATGCTGGACATGGTGGACATAAATGCAGTTCTGAGTAGTTCAAATGTCCCCAGGCAAGAGGTTTCCCTACGAGGAGAAACCAGAGCTGCCAAATCCCTCTGTTGGTTTGATGGGAATGGTGGGTTGGCTTTCCCAATCCTTGAGTGAAGCTCCATCAGGCAGGAGAAGCCCTCAAAACGAGTAAAGAGAGACATCATTTTTCTTGTATTAACATTACAACAAGACACAACTTTAAAAAAAAAAAGAAGAATCAAAAAACAACCCAAAAATATTTTCCAGCAGTATGTTGGCATTGAACCTCTGGCAATGGAAACCGAGGATCACCATCTCCACTCCCAACACCAAGTGTTTTCCACTACAACTCCTTTGGGATGTCCAGAAAAAGGTGAAGAAATTCTCAATATTAAGGTTTTTTTAATACATTTTGTGTAAAATTTTGGCAGAAATTCTTTGCTGACATTCAAAAAATTCAATGGAGTTTCCTTTATAAGGGCTGCTGACTTATTTTAGTATCTTTAGTTTCCTGGTCTTCAACGGCCACCAGAAGTTTCTGGAAAATCCTTCACTTGCCTGAATGAATGAAATAAATAGAGATATACAAAATATCCGGTTCCACTGGGGACACGGAAGTGCCCTCACTGCGCAGTGTCCCAGAGAAAGCACAGCTGAAGGTACCCTCTGGATCAGATTCCAGCAGCGGACCCAGCCCCTTTACCCCCATGGGATTTGGGGTCTGTGGGGTTGCTGTGGCCATGGTGTCCCGTGCCACCCTAAATGCCCCAGGAGCATCCCTGGTTTCAGAGCAGGGAAGAGCCCCAGCTCCCCTCCATTTCCTCCCAGGGGAATTCCTGCCACCTCTGCATCCCAGGAGCTGCTCAGCACCTCCATCCCTGGAGGGTTTTTGGTCTCAGCTCAGAGAGGAACCTGCAGCAGCCCAGAACACCCAGGCCACCAATAAGGGCTATAACAGCATCCCAGAAACTCTGGAGCTGGAAGAGACCTCCAGGAGTCCAACCTGTGCTCAATCCCCACCCTGTCCCCAGCCCAGAGCCCTAAATGCCACGTCCAGGCCTTCCTTGGATGGGGGATGGGGACTCCAAACCTCCAGGGATGGGGACTCCAAACCTCCCCGGGCAGCCCCTGCCAAGGCCTGAGCACCCTTTCCATGGAGAAATTCCTGCTGCTGTCCAACCTGAGCCTTCCCTGGCACAGCCTGAGGCCATTCCCTCTTGTCCTGTCAATAAACTGCCTTTCCCGAGGCTGCCAAAGGGCTCCTGCACCTCAGGCACTCCCATTTAATCCCTTCTCCTGTCTCCACAGTGGATTCGATTCTCCTGTGCATCCTGGAGAAGAAAAGCTCTCCATCACATTGAAATGCGAAGCTTCCTCATTAGAATTTAATTTGCAGCGATAGAGAGGAAATTATCCTGTCAGTGCAGAGAAAAGAAACACAGATTCAGGACAGGAGCTGTTTGATAAATCGTACCAAGGACTCTTAAAGGCTTAAAAGAAGATTTGGCTCATGGAGGTCGGTGCAGGGCTCCAAAGTGACCCTCCCTGGGAGGACAGATGGCCCCAGTGACAGTGTGAGCCCTCGCTATTCTTTCTGAGTAGCTGGAGCAGTTGCCATGGCAACCTCCATTGCAACAAACCCCACCAATGTATTTTCAATTAATTCCTGAAAAACCTAAGGAGTGGGACGTGTTTCTTGAAGAGACTGAGACTCCTGCCTTGGCATTTCTGTGGTGGGCGTTGTTCTCCTGCCAGACACTCCATGAGCAGCAGGTGAGAGCTGTCCCGAGCTCTGACAGGTCTCGGGAATGCGGAATTTGTCAGCTGGCAGTGATGTGAACCCTCTCCCAGTGCTCCCAGTAAGGATATGCACATCACACAGAGCACAAATACCCCAGAGTGGAAAATCTCCATCCCCACCACCCTCTGAAGCGACAGAGGCAGCACTTTCTCAGCAGTGACACCCAAGACCAAGCCACGAAGGCGTTTTGGTGCCTCATTCCCATCTGGAATGGCACAGTCCTGCATCCTTTGCCTGCAAGTGTCCCAGAGATGGTGGAAAAGCAGCTCCACAGGCAGCTGGAGCTTGGGCTGGAGCTGTGATTCACTCCAGGCTGTGGGAAACCATCTCCCCTGAGCTGGCTTGGGATTTTCCATCTTTCCCACCTGGATTTCTGCAGTACCGTGTCCAGACCTGAACTTTCGTTCAGTGCAACTGCATTTTGCATATTATTATTTTTTTTTATTTCTGGTCACTTCCTTCTCATTTTCAAATCCTCTGCCTTTGAACATCTGATTCCTCCTTTGGAAAGGCAGATATTTCCCAATTTCTCCATGTCTTCTCAAAGTGTTCCTCCCTGCTCGTGTTGCCACATCTTTCTGGAAAAGGAATTTTTCTTGTTCTCTCTGAACTTGAATTCCAGAGCTCCCCCACTCTGGTGTCCCTTTAGGCTTTGTTTCCCCATTCCCCCACTGGGAAAGGACTATCTTGTCCAGGGCGTGGGGCTGTGGAATTCTGGGGAAAGAATACTGGAGTTTTTGAAGAAAAACCCTGCAATTAGTGGTGAGAGACCTCCCTGGGGTGAATCAGAGCACTTTGATGTTGTGGCTGTCCACACTGGGCAGCTCCAAATGCCCAAATCCTGAGTGCAGGTCAGGACTGGACCGAGGCACGTCCCACTCCTTCCACACCCACATCCCCATGGATCACGAGGAGCTGCAGCTCACCCTGACCTCCAGCGAGCCTCGGGCAGCCCAGCTTATCCAGACCCAGGAAAGGGATGGTGCAGGTGGCCTGGAGGTGCTCGTCTGCCACCAAGAAATGGGATGAGGACACTGTTCCTGAGGCCCTGGGGTGATGCCAGCTGGGAGGGCAGCCCAACCCTGGCAGAAGTTCAGCATTCCTTGTGCTAAACCGCCCCAGCACCCCGAGGAACCTCCCAAAATGCTGCTCGGGGAGGCTGTGGATGGTTTGTGGGAGAGCCTGGTGGATTTGGAGCCCAACTCCAAATGGGAAGTGAATGGTGGAATGCTGAAGGACTCAGGAGAAGCTCGGGGCAGGCTGAGGATGGCACAGCTTTAACCAGGGCTTCTGCCTTCAGAGGAACTCCAGGCTCATCTGCTGGCACCTTCCAGCCACCACTCCAAAGCACTTTCCTCTATTATTCCCTTTCTTTATAACAATATAGTAAAAATATCCCATACAGAAAAAAATCCAAACTTTCCAGACTTATTCATTCCCAATAGTTTTGTCCCAGAATAAACACAGACATGGTTTGGAGCTTGTTGTGAAAAGAGATTAACTCCAAAATCTGCTTCCTGGCTTTGAAGGCTGCAGCCCAGTGTGGCTGTTATGATGAACTCATCATTAGACTGAGTGACATAGAGGAGGAATAATTGCTTGGTGTGATTGAGGGCTGAAGGATGTTAATTAAGAAGGAAAGTGTTTGTTTTTCCTCACCCTGAACAAAGCAATCAGCGCT
Source organism: Climacteris rufus (assembly GCA_013398175.1). Lineage (NCBI taxonomy): Eukaryota > Metazoa > Chordata > Aves > Passeriformes > Climacteridae > Climacteris > Climacteris rufus. The sequence continues at coordinate 107,797 of VZRZ01009615.1, read as the reverse complement.
GGTGTTGTGCCGGCGTTTTGCTCCAAAGGGACGGGGCTGAGCTCACCCTCCCGGGGCTTGGGGAATGTGGGAGTCTGGAGCAGCTCCGCTCCCACCGCCACATCCCTGGGCTGGACAGCTGTGCCTGGGAGCTGGGGGGATCCCGGCAGGAATTCCATGGGAGCAGGGTGGGATGATCCCAGGAGGAATGCCACAGGAGCAGGGTGGGGTGATCCCAGCAGGAATTCCACAGGAGCAGGGTGGGATGATCCCAGCAGGAATGCCACAGGAGCAGGGTGGGATGATCCCAGCAGGAATGCCACAGGAGCAGGGTGGGATTATTCCAGGAGGAATGCCATGGGAGCAGGGTGGGATGATCCCAGGAGGAATGCCATGGGAGCAGGGTGGGATTATCCCAGGAGGAATGCCATGAGAGCAGGGTGGAGGGATCCCGACAGGAATTCCACAGGAGCAGGGTGGGATGATCCCAGGAGGAATGCCATGGGAGCAGCCAGAACCGTGCCATTGTGCAATCCCTGCCCTGGAGAAACCCGGGCAGCTCCAAGTGGGATCCACCTCTGATGGCCAAGGTCCCTCTGGAGACAGGGACAGAAGGGCAGTGCTGGGGTCTGGCTGGGACAGCCCAGGGGTTCCCATTCCTCTGCTCCCTGTCCTTTCTTTACCTCTTGCACCTGGTTCCTCCAGCCACATCCATCACCTGGCTCCTCCAGCCACACCCGTGGTCTCCAATCCCTCTGGCTGATGGGATTTCCAGAGCCACGAAGCATCACTGCTCTCCCTGCTGCTCTGGGAGGAAAGACAGCCAATCCCTGGCTTCGAGGCAAAATTGTCAAATGGTTTCAGGAATAAATTTTGTCTCTTGCCCCCCCCACCAGTCCAGCTTTTGTTCATGGAATGGATAAAAGTCTCTTCTGGGAGACTGGAGGGGAAAGTGCACAGGGAGAGGATCAGGCTGGGGATCTGGGTCAGTGGAGCAGAGACCCAGGGCAGGTGTGACACGAGGATGGACACGAGGGTGCAATGGCAGCCCAGGATACAGAGCCACATCCTCTGTCACTCTCATCTCTGTGTCCATCACCCCGAGGGGCTTTGGGCACCACACTCAGCACCCAGCCCCACTCCCTGGGCTGTTCCCCCTCCCTGTGCTCCCTGCTGAAGGCTTTGGAGCCTCACAACCAGACTGTGCTGTATTGTCTGTCACTACTGATTTGCCTGCACCTTTCCTGGCTCTGCTTCCTGCAGCTCTCCAGGTTCGAGGTTGGATGGCAGCAGCTGTCAGGAAAGGAAAACACAGCAGAGAGGATTGGCCTTGCCGGAGCAGAAGCTGGAGAGCAATCGAGCAGCAGGATCCTCTCCTCCGCGGGCTCAGCCCCAGCCCCGTGGCACGGAGGGGCTCCGAGGGTGCTGCAGAGCTGTTTGTTTGCAGGAAATAATCACCAGAGGGGAGGCTGCCCTGCCAAGCACAGAGAGGCCCTGGCGAGGCTGGGTTATGAAATGCCACCCTGTCCCCGGGGCGCAGTGCCAGGAGAAGGAGAGCAGCGGTGACATTTGGGCAGTGACACCTCGGGAGGGACGTGTGGCCCAGCCCAGCTCCTGCCTGCCCATGCTGCAGGGGACAAACAGCCTGGCCCTGGCACATGGCTGGCACTGGCACACGGCTGGCCCTGGCACACGGCTGGCCCTGGCACAGGCTGGCACTGGCACAGGCTGGCAAAACACATCCTGCAAAAAGGGACAGGGACATCCCACGAAGGCTCCCTGGGGGCTGTCCCCAGGTGTCACCAGCACTGCTCAGGGAGGTGACCGTGGTTTGGGGGCAGTGATGCTGCTCAGGCTCTCCTCATGAGACACATCCTGGTCCAGGCTCTGGAGAAATCCCTGCCAATGTCACCAGTGCTGCTGTGACAGTGGAGCTGGGGTTGTTTGGGCTCCTCCAGGCTTCCCCGTGCAGAAGGAGATGACGATGATGCCTCCATTCTGTCCTCAGTGTGTCCTTCTTGTCCCCTCCTTGCAGCCCTGCTGTCCCTGCTCCACCCCTGGGACACTGCAGTGCCTGGGCTGGGCAGTGGGGCGAGAAGGGAACAGAGCAGGGCAGCGTGGAGCAGGTGGGGCCAGCACAGAGACAGGGGAACCCCATGGATGTCCCTGCAGCACCTGGGTCATCGTTCTGGTGTCACATCCCTGAGATCTGTAGGTAGGGATGAGCAGGTACCACCCATGGCTCTGATCAAGGATCCCAGAGTCCCTGTGCTGATTTGTGAGCATTTTCCTGACCTGATTGCTGGGACTTTATGGTCTATCCAAGCTGAAGACAAAGAGGGAGGGAAGAAAAATGATAAAATACCCTGCAGCAAAGCTTGGTGGGCACTGCAGGACAATGGGGATTCCTCTGGCCTGAAGGCTTCACTTGGAGCCAAAAATCCCAGGGCCAGGGAGATCTGAGTGCCCTAAATGGGTGAGAAGTGGCTGTTTCTCCCTGGAAGGGGAATTCAGGGAAGGAAAAAGAAGCAGCTTCAGGGCAGTTGCTGCTGTGAAGTTGTTCCAGTTGGCACATCCAGAAACTCACTCCTGTGGCTGAAGGAATTCAACATTCCTGAGGACAGAGAGCTCCCAGGAAAGGCATCCATGAATATTCATGGATTGCTGCCTGCTCTGCTGCTGAGCCTTCATCCTGCTGTTAAGATCCAGCCCCAGTCTGGGGTCGGAAGGTGTCACTCTGCTCTGCACTGGGACTCAGGGAAAGACCAAACCTTGCAGGACCTTCCAGCACCTAAAGGGGCTCCAGGAGAGCTGGAGAGGGACTGGGGACAAGGGCTGGAGGGACAGGACACAGGGAATGGCTTCCCAGTGCCAGAGGGCAGGGTCAGATGGGATATTGGGCAGGAATTGTTCCCTGGGAGGGTGGGCAGGCCCTGGCACAGGGTGCCCAGAGAAGCTGTGGCTGCCCCTGGATCCCTGGCAGTGCCCAAGGCCAGGCTGGACGGGGCTGGGAGCACCTGGGACAGTGGGAGGTGTCCCTGCCAGGGCAGGGGTGGCACTGGGCTTTAAGATCCTTTTCCAACCCAAACCGCTCTGGGGTTCTCCAAAAACTCTTCCCAGTGCTGCAGGTGGGTGTTTATGGATCCTTCAAGTTTTCCCTTAATAAATGAAACTTCACATTGAAGCCACTCCCAACACAAGGAGCAGAACAAGCCCGAACTTAAGGCAAGAAGGAGGAAATACAAAATAAAGTGGTGTTAAGATGAACCTCACCCCTTTCTGGAGGAAACCAAACACCACCTCTCCCCCTGAGAATGTGGACTGGGCCGTGAAAATGCAAGATGTCCATTTCCAGGCCAGTGAGATCCTTTCCCAGGCTGCAGCAAGTGCTTTCCCAGGGGTTTAACCCTCTGCATTGCCGATTTTTTCTTTTTAGCTCATCTAAATTTAGCTCATCACTGCCCTCAGTGTGCTCCAGGGGAGGTTCAGGTTGGGTATTTGGGAAAATGTCTTCATGGAAAGGGTTGTCCAGCCCAGGGCAGGGGTGGAGTCCCCATCCCTGCAGAGCCCTGTGGATGTGGCACTTGGGGACGTGGCCAGTGGTGGCCTTGGCAGCGCTGGGGGAATGGTTGGGCTCAATGATCTCAGGGGCTTTCCCAACCTTATTGACCCTGTGATTCCATAAATATCCCTTGGTGAACCATCAGTTGCTGCACTCCTTAAGAAGAAAATCTCATCAGAATGAGCAAAACCAAACCAAAGTGCTGGGAAATTCCGGGAAGTGTGGCCAACACCCACGTCCTGCAATGCAGCTGGACACCAGTTGTCCCTTCCAGCTGAGGTTCCTGAGCGACAGGGATCACATCCTGCAGTGCTTCCCTGGCTTCTGCTGTCCCTTCCAGGTCCTGTATGGCCCTAAATGCATTAAGGTGCTCAAATATGGAGGAATTTTAAGGGATTTTTGTAAAGACACAAACCTGGTGAAGGGGGGAGAGGAAAGGTCAGGGCATGGTGCTGAGCTAATCTCAGCCAGGCAGCTGCACCCAGGGCAGGCTGGGCACACAGGAGGCAGCAGTGGAAACTCTGAGCCTGCTGCCTGATTTATCCAGGCAGGAATTTGCTGCACTTCGGGCAGGACTCTGCTGCTTTTTCCAGCTGCACCACACACCAAGAGTTTTGATGCTCAAATCATTGCAAGAATACAGAAACATATGAGCCAGGAAGAGACTTTGAGGAGTTCCCTGGTGTGGGTCTCTCCCTGACACCTGTTTTTTCAGCCTCTTTGCTGCTCATGTTTGTCCTAAAATGGGTCTGAATCTTCAGGCTGAGCTTTGAGCTCATTCCTTTGCTCTTTTCCACGGGCTGCACATTCCTGCTCCCTCCCTCCCTCCCTTCAGCTGGCACTGGTGTGGTTGAGGATTTCCGGGCATCCATCAGCGCTGCCCCCATTCCCTGCAGGTCACACTCCCCCACTCCTGATTTGCTCACCTCCTCTCTTTCTTTGGTTTATGTTCCTCCAGAAGCACATGGCCACCTGTGCTCAGCTCCCAGTCCAGCAGCTCCCATTTTCCTTTTCCCTCTGCTGCCCGGGCAGTTCTTTCCCTGCCTCATTGCTGCAAACACCTCTGCACGGTGCCCAGCCCTTTCCCTCCTGGACTGAGGTCTGGTTTTGCAAATCATTTCTCCAGCCTGTCAAAACCATCTGGAATTCCAGCCCTGTGGTTTCTGCCTGTGGTGCCATCCCTGGGTTGGGTGCACAAGCTCCTCTGTCCTTCCAGCTGTGCCAGCCTGGCCGTGCAGGCCTGGCCCGGAGCGGTACCTCAGGCAGGCTCTTGGGATGGCCAGCGTGGCCCCATTCCCAATCCCAAGGATTCCGGGACAACCAGCACAGAACCATAAATCCTGTGGTGATTCCTGCAGTCCCTCCTCTCTGCCCACACCAGGGGCTGAAGGGTTTTTATTTGCAGGGCTGGGACTGTCCCCTGCAGAAAGCAAATACCCTCACCAGGATGCCAAAATGCCACACCAAAATTGCTTGTGGAGCTCATTTTGGGATGCTGTCCAAGAATCAGGAGCAGTGCCATTGATTTCAGCACCTCTTGCCTGACACACACCTCGTGGAAAAATGTTGAAGAAGAACCAAGCTCTGTTTGCATTTGCCAAATGAACAAAGAATGAAGAAAGTGCCATGAACTGCTCAGTGTTTCAATGAGGAAACAGGAAAAAAGGGATTGGGGTTGCAAATAAGCTGCACTTAGCAAATGATATGCCTGCCTAAAATTCACAGGAGTGGAAATGTGTGTGGAAAATGATCTGGAAGAATGGCCAAGCCCTTCCTTGAACAGAGCTGCATTAAACATCCCAGAAAGGAAATATGTGGTGATAACCATGTAAGTCATCTGAAAATAAATATTATATTGCATTTTAAATTTAAAATAATTGTTATATTGCTTTTTTAATTATTTTTTTTGGTCTTGCATTAAGTTCCCATTCAAAAATAAACATCTGCAAGTTGTCCTGATCCATGCTTTTAAACTTCCCAAGGCCCAGCCTCCATTTTCATTTGCCTCAATTCATCCCATGAAGTTTTCCCACTTCAAACCATCTGGGTTGTTGCTCCCCCTTGCAGGCAGTAACATTCCCACCTGACAGACAGGAGGTTGTCTCTGAGCTGAGCCCTTTTTGAAATCCTGAGCACATTCAGTCCTTTCAGCCTCCTTTGCCAGGCTGTGCCTCCAAAATATCCCCAGAGGAATTTGCTCCAATGTATCAGCATCACGTTGATAATGAGGTGTCTATAAACAGACACACAGCATTCCCTGTGAGCACTGGGATCTGGGAAGCAACGGGAACGCTGCAGCTCCCAGCTCTGCCCCACGGGCTGGGAATATCCGTGGCCATTCCCACGGATGCAGCTCCAGTGGGCAGAGGTGCAGCGTCCCTACCCTGACATAGGTTCCCATATGGATTCTGTGTGGACAAGGATGCAAATCACCTTCATGTGGCCCAGAGGTGAACATCCCCTCGCTGTACATCCCACAAGGACAGCCTGGACCTGGATCAGGCTGTCACCAGGCTCCTCTGCTCCATGGGGTGGCACCTGAAGCCAGACCTGGTTTGCAGCACTTGTCCTGGTGCTGGAGTGACAGTGGCACGGTTGCCATGGCAGCTGGCTCCCCATCCAGGGATGGCACATGGAACAGACCCTTTTGTTTCTCCCATGGCAACCTCTAAAGCACAGCAGCAGAGTCCCCTGCATGGTCCTGTCACTGCAGGGTTCATCTGGAATGGAATCCCAGAGTGGTTTGGGTTGGAAGGGACATTAAATCCCATCCCATCCCACCCCTGCCATGGGCAGGGACACCTCCCACTGTCCCAGGCGCTCCCAGCCCCGTCCAGCCTGGCCTTGGGCACTGCCAGGGATCCAGGGGCAGCCACAGCTTCTCTGGGCACCCTGTGCCAGGGCCTGCCCACCCTCCCAGGGAACAATTCCTTCCCAATATCCCATCTGACCCTGCCCTCTGGCAGTTTAAAATGGGAATGGGAACAACTCAACTTGTCCTTTACACATCTCCTAGGACAAGGAATGACCTGGTTTGGGAAGGGGCCACATCCTGTGGTCCCAGCTGGGAGGGCAGTGTGGTTCTGCCCCTTGCAGGGCTCCTGCAGGTTTTTAGCATGTCCAGTGTTGCTGCAGGGCTGCAGGGCTGCAGTGCCAGGCTGGGCTCGTGTCCTGCCTGACCCTGAACAATTCCAGGGATGGGGAATTCACAACCTCCTGGACAACCCCTGTCAGTGCCTCCCCATGCTGATATTGAGGAAGGACATTGAAGGACCGTGGCACGAGCGTTGAGGTGATGGGGCTGGTGAAAACCCAGACATTTTGCCCTGGAAAGCCTCCCTTTCCCGGCAGGTGCTGCTGTGGTTTGCTTTGGACGGCCCTGGCTCACAGGCTGCTGCATTTCTCCCTGCTGCTGCTCTTCCCCTGCAGTGATGTAATGCTGGAGAGAGCACATGTTCCCAGACATCTGCATCTGCATCACACGGACACGTGCAGGGACAGCGGGGGCTGAGCTGCCTGGGGAAGGCTCAGACACCTTCACCTTGCTGCTCCTGCAGCCCCGTCCCCAGGGACTGTGGGACTCAGCCTGTGACGCACGGAGATCAGGAGGGCTCGGGAAGCCGCTGGGAATGGGGCTTTCTGCAGCTCACCCCAGCTGGAGCCGTGTCTCATGGAGGGTGAACTGGCTCGGCTCTCAGACCATAGTTTGGCTCAGCCTTGCTAAGTGCATCCACTCCTTCTGTCAGATATTCCCCTGCCGTGGTTGTCCTCCCTCCCTCCCTGGTCTTTGGCTGGCCACGGAGTAGTTGTGGGGTCTGGGCTGGGGCTGGAGGAGGGACCTTCTCCCTGCCACCCCTTCTCTCCTGTCCCTGATGTCACTGATGGGCTGAGGGAGTTCTTTTCCTCCTTCCCCGTGGCTTTGGTGTCCATGCCTTGCCCTTCCTTCTCAAGGTCAGGTCCCCACCACTCCTTCCTCCCCTCCTCTACCTTCATCTTCCTCAGAGATCTGGGGTCTCTCCCCCTCCCAGATTCTCTCCACCCCACTCAGATATCACCTGACACCTCTTCCTTTTCATCACCTTCCCCTTGTGCATGGCTGCTCCTCTGGGATGGATTCCATACCTTCCCCACATCCTGCCTCTCTCCGCAGTAGGGATGGGAGGGAAGGATGCAAGGATGGCTCCACTTCAATGGACTGAACCTCGGGGCAGGCAGGAATTCCTGCAGCAGCCCTCAAACCTCTCCTGCACACAGGCAGTTGCTTTCTGTCAGGAAAGGCTCTGTGCCTGGCAGCGTCTGATCCACATGGACACAGCCTGGGAGAGGGATGTAGCTTTCTTGCCACTCCAGTAAATAAAAGGCAGGGCCTTTTATCATTTTAAGTGGCTTGTTTTTCATCTGGAGGGATGTGGAATTCAAACAGGGCAATAAACTTCAGTGTCTCCTCTTTAACGGGCTCTGCCCTGTAAAACGCAGCCGGAGCTCCTGTGCCAGGGCTCATGTGAGGGGAGGGTCAGGCAGGGATCGCTCTTCATTAGCAGCAGTAAAATCCAGCCCTGCCTCTCTCTTCCAGGCAATCCCGGCCCTGCTGCAGCCGAAGGGAGACCATTAGCTGGGAAGGCACATTCCTGCCCTGGGGCAGAGCTTTCCACAGGACGCGGAGGGGAAATTCCTCTCCGGGCATCCCCGGCGCTGCTTTGCCCTGGCCCTGCTGACTCTGGGGTCACCCGAGGGCAGCCCAGGCTCCAGGGCTGGGTCCCAGCTCACGCACCAAAAATCCTGGAGCTGCTGGGACACAGCCCCCAGCCCCGTGTCCCCAGCAGTGCCACCTCTGCTGGACCTGGCCAAACCCCACAGCCGGCCAGAGGCATCACGGAGCTGTCGATGACTCCCCTGCTCAATTTTCTGGGGCTCATTTGTTTTTTCAGGTGGGTGTTAAAGAAAACAGGGATCAGGACCAGATCCAGCTTGTTCTGGGAGGCACAAGGTGCAGAGCAGGGAGAGAAGGAGCTGTTCCACTCGCAATCCAAGGCATGTGCAAGAGGCACAGCAGGATTTCATGGACTCAGCTGCAGGAGCACAGATTTACCCTGCCCCATCCCTTCCCTGCAGGATTTATTTCCCACGAAGCTTTGAACCAGAAATGTGCTGCCATTTCCAGCAAAGAACCCATGAAAATAATTTAAAGCCGGAGGAGGGCAGTGTTAATTTGGGGGGGGGGATAATTTATGGTTTGGGATCAACAGTTATAAAACACGTGGCCAGCCAGGGAGGACGGAATGGCTCTGTGAGGGCTGGAAGCCACAACCCTGTGCCTCAGCACCGGGACTGCTCCTGCTGCTTTCCCAGGCTGGGTGGGGAGCAGCTCCTCTGGGAATTGGTGCTGGGAATCCTCCTGGGAAAAGGATGAGAGATCCAGCTCCCAGCTCTGAATGGAAGCGTGTCCATGCTCGTGAAGCCAAGTCTCAGCAGAAATCACAAAGGTGATGATGACTTCTTTCCCCACAACCCTCCAGTGTTATCCCTCTGCATCTCCCTGCCTTCAGCCCCTTGCTCTTCCTCCCTGGGACACGCTGCAAGGCCAGGTTGCTGCCTTAGCCTATTGTAATTAACCAGCAGGACTTTTAAACCTATTAATTCATAATTGAAAACTAATAATAGCGTGTGCTGGGGTTTGGCTGGCATCTTGGATCAGGACTTTGAGTTAACAGAGGGACCAGGCAGGAAAATAGGATTCCTCCTAATCCCATGCAGCTCACTGCCATCCCAGGCACCCCGGGGATATCAGCAGTGCTGAGAATGCTGTGTGGAAAGTTACCTTGGATTGATCCCTCCAAAATTGCAGGACTGATCCCTCCAAAATCCCTTCAGTGAAGGGCAGCTGGGTGCTGCAGGCAGGGCACAGCTTTGGGACCCTTAATTAGGAAACTTTACTTACACAACTTCAAGCAGTTAACCAAGTGATTTTCCTTTAGTTGCTGGTATCAGAGGACAATTCTGTGTTGGCTGAGAGGGGAGGGAAAGCTACTTGGCATGGGAAGGAGGGAATGAGTGCGCTGGAGAAGCTCTGGGAGAAAGAAAAACCACATCAAGGCTGTCTGCCTTCCCCATCCTGAATTACAGCACCAGAGAGGGGCACACCAGGGGCTGGGTAAGAGCAATTCCAGCTCGTGTTGGAATATTTTTCGTTGCCTTGGGTGAGTAAATAATAATCTGGTTTGGAAAATGTGTTCAGAGCTGGTGTCTGACGGAGGCGGTGTGAGGAGAAATGAGCGTGCTTGCCAGGACACAGGAACAGACACAGCCATTGAATCATGGAGAGGGTTGGGTGGGAAGGGACCTTAAAGCCCCTCCAGTGCCACCCCTGCCATGGCAGGGACACCTCCCACTGTCCCAGGAGCTCCCAGCCCCGTCCAGCCTGGCCTGGGGCACTGCCAGGGATCCAGGGGCAGCCACAGCTTCTCTGGGCACCCTGTGCCAGGGCCTGCCCACCCTCCCAGGGAACAATTCCTGCCCAATATCCCATCTGACCCTGCCCTCTGGCACTGGGAACCATTCCCTGTGTCCTGTCCCTCCAGCCCTTGTCCCAAGTCCCTTTCCACATTTCTAGCAGGCTCCCTTCAGGTTTTGAACTCAGCTTCCAGAAGAGCTGAGGTTGGGAGAGCTGCTGGTGATGGAAATGTGGGGGCAGCTCCAGGGACCCTCCAGCCCTGTGGTTCAGCCCCCAGGACCTGCTGAGGGTCCTTCCCTGCTGGGAGCAGTGGCAGGCCAGGGTCTGCTGGGGCATTTCCCATCCTCAGAGCAGATCTCAGGTTGGCTCCCCTGGGGCTCCAGACCTGTCCTTTGTGCCCACAGGGGCAAACCTGCGGCTGCTGAAAGACCCACCAGAAGAGGTGGTGGCACCAATGAAAGAAAGGTCCCAGGTGGGCTCAGGGGCAGCTCTGAGTGAGGGGAGGTGAGGGATTTTAAGGGTAAAGGTTTGTGAGCCCAGCAAATGAGAAGAGGAATGTCCTGAAACTGCATCCATGAGTGGTGTGGATGTCAGAGAGCAGCAGCAACTGTGGTCAGGGAGATGAAATTAAGCAGGAAATGGAAGGAAGAGCCCATCATGGAACACAGGGTAGGGTTGCACTGTTGATTTGAGGTGGCTCAAAGCCGGGTGTCCACACTGGAGCCAGCCCCACTCAGCTCCCTGTGTGTGAAGGCAAAATCCTGAGCGAGTCCCATCCCTGGAGGGATTTAGAAGCTGTGTGGCTGTGGCACTTGGGGACAGGGGTCAGTGGTGGCCTTGGCTGTGCTGGGGGCTGGTTGGACTCGATGATCTTAAAGGGATTTTCCAACCTAAATGCATCTGTGACTCTATGAGCAGTGATTTATGTGCTGTGATTTGGGGGAGCAGAGGCTCCCTGGGGTCTCTTGGCTACAGGAAGAGTCTGAGTGAGCTGAGGGCAGAATTCAGGGATCTGCAGCTCCTCCCGAGGGGCAGCTCCGATCTCTGCTCTCTGGGACAGGGACAGGACCCAGGGCACGGCTGGAGCTGGGCCAGGGGAGGCTCAGGTTGGAGAGCAGGGAAAGGTTCTTCTTTCCCCAGAGGGTGCTGGGCACTGCCCAGGCTCCCCAGGGAATGGGCACGGCCCCAAGGCTGCCAGAGCTCCAGGGGCGTTTGGACAGCGCTGCCAGGGATGCCCAGGGTGGGGTTGTTGGGGTGTCTGGGCAGGGACAGGGCTGGTCTGGATGGTCCTTGGGGTCCCTCCCAGCTCAAGGATATCCCGTGATTCTATGAAACACCTCAGGTGGGTGTTGCATTCCTGCTTTGCCCTCACAACAGGATGGTTCTCCAGCCAGCTGCCTCTGGAACATGGATGAGCTGAGAACACCCCAGAGTCTGGATGAGCTGAGAACTCTCCAGAGTCTGAGCACATGCCCAGGGGCTCCTTGGACTTCAAAGGCCAGGAGGCACAGACCACCCTCCTTCCAGCCAAACAGACTCTCCAGCAGCTGTAGAGCTCAGAGGCCACAGCAGAATTGCTGCCAGCCCCTGACAAGAGGTGATCTATGGGCAGTTCTGTGTTTGATGGCTCCTGGCAAAGAAAATTCAACTGAAGGCAAGAAGAGAAACATCAGGAAAAGCAGGGGAGCCATGCAGGAGGCAGCTCTGTGACTAATGCTACCTTGTGAGTAATGCTTCAGCTGCTGCATAAATAACAATAAATCCAGTCCCACCTCATCCGGAGGATGGAGCAGAGCCCACTCTGCTTGGGCAGACCAGAGCTCAGTGTTTAACCACAAGAAAACCCTCCTGGAGGTTTGTTGCTGACTGCAGGGACTGTGAGAGCCCCTCGGGTAGGAAGCAGCTCCTGCTGGATTTGCAGCGTGAGGGCTGGGACGGGCCTTGTCCTGCTGGGTTGTGTTTTGGGGAGTGGGGTGGGATGAGCTGCTGGGTGGTGCTGGGGGATGTGTTTCCATCTGAGCTTGTCCCCAGTCCTGTCTGTGGAATATAAAAGATGTCCTGTCCCACTCACCCTTGCTGGGGCTCTTTGGATGAGTGGGACAGCTGAGACCCCCAGTTTGCTGCTCACCCCTCAGGAAAAGAAGGACCTGGAGGGGCTGGAGTGTCCAGGGCAGGGAATGGGGCTGGGGAAGGGGCTGGAGCCCCAGGAGGGGCTGAGGGAGCTGGGGGGGCTCAGCCTGGAGCAAAGGAGGCTCAGGGGGCCCTGCTGGCTCTGCACAGCTCCTGCCAGGAGGGGCAGCCAGGGGGGTCGGGCTCTGCTCCCAGGGAACAGGGACAGGAGCAGAGGGAACGGCCTCAGGCTGGGCCAGGGGAGGTTTATGGACACTCTGGGCTTGGTTTGGGTCTCAGATTCCCTGGTCTGTTTAAAAGAGATGATTTTTTTGCCAAGGAGTGACATCTCTGGAGGTGAGGTCCTCCATGGTGGAACAGCAAGGTCAGCTGAGGTGGAGGTGCAGTGTCCTGCAGGGGTCTGGCTGGAGAATGGACAGCAAGGCCCGAGAAGATGCAAGAGACAGACACTGCAGAGGATTTCTAGAATGGAAAAAGGAAAAAGGAAAAATGAAAAAAGGAAAAAAGGAAAAAGGTGGGGGAAAGGAAAAGGAAAAAAGGAAAAAGGTGGGGGAAAGGAAAAGGAAAAAAGGAAAAAGGTGGGGGAAAGGAAAAGGAAAAAAGGAAAAAGGTGGGGGAAAGGAAAAGGAAAAAAGGAAAAAAGGAAAAAGGTGGGGGAAAGGAAAAGGAAAAGGAAAAGGAAAAAAGGAAAAGAAAAAGGAAAAAGAAAAAAAGAAAAAGGAAAAGGAAAAGGAAAAGGAAAAGGAAAAGAAAAAGAAAAAGAAAAAGAAAAAGAAAAAGAAAAAGAAAAAGAAAAAGAAAAAGAAAAAGAAAAAGAAAAAGAAAAAGAAAAAGAAAAAGAAAAAGAAAAAGAAAAAGAAAAAGAAAAAGAAAAAGAAAAAGAAAAAGAAAAAGAAAAAGAAAAAGAAAAAGAAAAAGAAAAAGAAAAAGAAAAAGAAAAAGAAAAAGAAAAAGAAAAAGAAAAAGAAAAAGAAAAAGAAAAAGAAAAAGAACCCTATTGGTTTTCAGCCCAGAATTCTCAGAATTTTGATTTTCTGTGGGAAAAAATACAAAATTTCTCCTGGTCCTTGCTCAGGGAATGGGGATTGTAATTTTTCCGCCCAGCTCTATCATCCCAGCATTTGTAATCTCTCAGCACTCCCTGCTGGGGGAGGTCCTGGGGCTTCCACCCTTCCCAGGTGAAGGGAACACCAGAACAGGCAAACCCAGCGCGTCCTGAGACACCAGAATTAGGAGGAAAATCCTTAAAACTTCGTGTCCGGTGGCTGTTGGATGCGGGGAGCCTGATTTGTGAGGCAGAGCCGTAAATGGGTGATTAGTGGAGCTGCTGAGGAGAGCTTGGCTTTCTCGCCTCTCCCTCCCCTGGGCGCTGTAAATCCAACTGCTGTCCATGAGAAACGCGAAATAATCCTTCTGCTCCCATCCGTGGCCAGGGAACTGCATCCAGTGGGCACCGCCTTTAGGGGGAGAGGAGGATCAGACAGCCCAGGACGTGGTCAGAGGTCCCAAAAACACGACCTGTGGGGACAGGAGCAGAGAGCGGGGCTTGTTTAGTCTGGGAGTGATGGAGGCGAGACGTGATAACAGCCCTCAGCTATGTGTGAGAGGAGTCGCTGCACGGAGAGGAAACAAACTGTTCTCCACGTCCCGAGCTCCAGGGAAGGGTCATTTAGGGTGATTTAGGGCGATTTAGGAAGACCGCCGTGATGGGAAAGCGGGGAAGTGCCGGGTTTGCCAGTGGGGTTGGTTGGGTTCCTCCCAAAGGCTGCGGGGTCTGGCCAGGCTGGTGCCCCTGGGACATGGGTGGCATGGGACAAGGGATGGCTGATGCCACCTCCTGGGTGTCCCCAGCCCAGAAATCTGCCAGCCCACGGTTCCTCCTCAGAAAGGCTGGGGGTGAACCCACCTGGAGGCACGGTGATGCCCACGGACACCCGAGCACAGGCACGGATCCCTGAGCTCCTCACGTTTATGGGGACAGAGAGGAGGAGCAGGGACTGGGCACCTGAGGAGCCCCACCCCATGTCCCGACAGGGAAAGGCAGCAGGAGGTGCAGAGGACGAGCCTGTCACCATGTCACCATGTCACCATGTCACAATGTCACCATGTCACAATGTCACCATGTCACCATGTCACCATGTCACAATGCCTGTCCCAGCAGGCTCAGCTGTCTGTGCACCCTGCAGGATACCAGCAGGAAAAGACCTCGAAAAACTCTGGAAAGGGAAGAGCCTGGCACTTCTAGCTCCTGCTGTGTCTCCCTCGCTCCCAGCCACGGCAGGGCATCCCCGGGGGTCACACTTGCTGCCAGCCCTCCCTGGAGAAGGGATCAAGGCGTGGAACCAGCATGGAAACCCCGTGTTCAGAGGCTGTGTGGGTTTGATGTGGAGGCCAAGTGCTTTGGCAGTGAACACTGGACTGGGTGGTCCTCGAGGAAAAACAAGGGAGAGCTGGAGCTCCCACATCAGAGGTTACACAGCTCAGTGTTCCCTGCCGGGCAGGGACACAGGCAGGGCTGCCGGGGTGACACCGCCTGTCCTGACCCCTGTGGAGCTGTGGCACCGGGGGACAAGGAGCTTTGGGTCAGCAGCAGCTCAGTTTCAGAGCTCCCAGCTGCATGAACATCACCTTCCCGGGACAGCAAAGGGAGCGCTGGGCACTGCTCCATCCCTGAGCTTTTGTTCCCCACCCCGTGACTCAGAGCAGGGATCCTGAGTGTTCCTTCAGCTCTGCTTTTCCCAAAGCTTGGCCAGGAGCACAAACATCCGTCTGCAGTTGTCACTGGTAGCTGAGGATGTCATCTGCAGAGGGGCTGGCTGCTCTCACACACCCAGGCACACAAGGAGCAAACAGTTGCTCCAGTTCTGAGTGGGGCTGCACAAACCATGAGGTACCTCATTAATCTTGTGGTTCGTTCTCTGCAGGAGGCTCACTGCAAGAAGGAATAAATTCTCCCTTTTAATTACAGGGGGAATAGCAAGAGTAGCCTTTCCAACTGCTTTTCATCCCTTGCTGGTGGCAACCTGTTGTCAAAGTTGTTGTCCCTCAGTGTTTTCCCCCTTCTCCGAGCCCTGCACAGCCCGTGGGTGCCAGGGAGCACAGACCAGCACTGGCCCTGGAACCACATCTTGGAGAGACCCAGGCAAAACCACTGGACACGAGCTCAGCCTCCTCCAGCTCCCCACCGCCACCAGGCACCCCTGAGAATGTAAATGCTCCAAACCCCATCTCTGCCCTCTCCCCCCACACGGGGACTTGGGAGTGCTTCAAGGAGCTCAGGCTGGAGCACATCCCAGTGCTCTGACAGATGTCCCCAAGCTGTCACAACTCTGAGCTCTGGAAAGGGCACTGGCAGCGCTTGGCAAAGGTCACAGCTTCAGTTTTCCTGGGCTTTGTCTCAGCTTTTGTCCCTTCCTAGAGCTGCACATGCAGAGTTGGCTGTGGATTCACTCAAACTGCCCCAGCACAGCCTGGTCCTTGTCCTGCCCAGCATTGCTGGCCCCAGGCAGGGCCGGAGCACCCAGAGCTGCTGGGATGGCACCAGGTGCTGCCTGGGCAGTGCTCTCGTTCCAGCCCCATCAGGAGGCAATTTTCCCTTTGAGGCCTTTCTTTCTCTTCCTCTCCTTGTCCCTTCTGCTGCTCTGCTTCAAGAAGTGACTTTCAGCTGGCAAATAAAGTGCAGCCACCTGCTGAAACTGAGCTCGACACACTCTGTCCTGCCTGGTCACAGGACCATTCTCTGGAGGTGGGGACACAGCCCCAGCCTGCCAAGCCACGCTGCATGGGGCTAATTAATCAAATGAATCAGTTAATCAACAGAGCCATGGCTGCTGGGGCTCACACACAGGCAGGAGCTGCTTCTTCTGCACAGACACAAACGCTGAGAGGGAGGACACAGGGCCCAGTGGGTGCAGAGGAGCCCCATCACTGCTCTGAGGAGCTCCTGGGACTGTGTATTAACCACGTCCCTGTGTCCCCAGAGCCCCCCAGCTCAGCCCTGGCAGCCCTCGTGCCCCGGGGCTGCCGCAGACGAGGAGTCCCCTGAGGAAGCTTTTGTTAATTATCCTCAGCCTGTCTCCAGAAGAGGGGAGGGAACCTCATCCCCGAGCTGGCTGCTGCTGGTCAGTGGCACCCAGAAATGTCTGAGTGTGGTGTTGTGGTGGTTTGGTTGGGAACAGGGACCAGGAGGGGTGACCAGGAGAGCCCAGCTCTGCTGATGACCACGGATTTGTGCTGATTTACTGATGTGAGGCTTGGTCTGTACTGAGTCACTTCCTTCACACCTTTTCTTTCTTCCCCTTGCTTCTGTTTTGCAGGTGCTGATACCAAACTCGGAGTTCTGCAGTGGGCAGAGCTAGTGGGGAACTTTCCATTCATCTAAAAGATCACAGAATATCACAGAATATCCTGAGCTGGAAGGGACCCACAAGGACCATCCAGTCCAAGCCCTGTCCCTGCCCAGACACCCCAACAACCCCACCCTGGGCATCCCTGGCAGCGCTGTCCAAACGCCCCTGGAGCTCTGGCAGCCTTGGGGCCGTGCCCATTCCCTGGGGAGCCTGGGCAGTGCCAGCACCCTCTGGGGGAAGAAGAACCTTTCCCTATTTCCCACTATCCCTGGCTCTGAGGCTGCCAGGAGCAACCTGAAGAGGTTTAGTCGGGGTTTAAAGCTCAACTACCACTAATTTAACCCTGGGTGATTATCAGCTGAATATGCTGTGCTTCCTCCCCTCCTCACACCCTCACCTGAGATGGTGCCCACCAGTATGACCAGTAAGATGCTGCCTCAAGGTAGCCTTGGCCACAGCTTTGTATCCCAGGGCATCTCCATCCCCAAAGCCAGTTTGGGCATGGAGGGCAACCTTGGAAGGACCTGGCAGAGCAGGGAGGGGGGTGGGTACAGGTAAATCATTCCCCCTCCTGATGTTTTACAGCCCAGACTCACCTGGATCTTCCCCAATGGCAGCATCAGCTGGAGTCTCCCTCTCTCCCTGCTGCTCCCTAAGGATCTCTCAGGATCCTCATTATTTGGGAGGCTCTGCTCAAGAGGAAAAAGGGGCTGATCCCCTTCCCTATGAGCAGTTCTCTATCTGTCAAATTCTAGACCCAGAATAGAGCTGGGTGAAGGTTTAGCCCCTGAGAGACTGAACAGTCTGAGGTGTGAACATCTGGGAATTCAGCAGCTCCCTGCCTTTCTGCAGGGTGTTCATATGTGCAAGGATGGGTTAAAATCCTCTTTGGGCAGAGGATTTGAGGGATGTGTGCGGCAGGATGGGACCTGCCAAGGCAGAGACAAAGAATCAACACCTCCCCGAGAGCCTCCCCCACAGCCCCGGGACGAGGCTGGGGAGAGCAGCCCAGAGGGGTGGAGAGGCTGAAAGGGAAAAAACAAAAAGCCAGTCTGTTCCTTCTGTTGTCCCTGCAGGGCTTGGAGAGCGTGGCCAGAGCTCTGTCCCCCAGGCCAGGGCTGTCTCCTCCCACCACAGCACTGGTCTGGCTTAGGAGATCCCACTGGGATTCACCCAGGACTCACTCAGTGCCCAGCTCCCCTTCCTCTCCCCTCTCTGGGACAGCCAAAAAGGCTCCCCCTGCCCACCTGCCAAGCCCCTTTGGAAAACCCTCCCTGTTCTTGTACCACCCAAAGCTCAGTTCAAATGTGAAACCTCCCAAAAGCTGCCCCAGGCCACATTTTTCTAAGTGTAACCTCCTTTTCCAATCTCTCCTGTGTCACACGTGTGTGTCTGGGTGTGCAGGATGAGCTGGAGGGTTTCAGTTTGATTTATAGGGGAATGAAGCAGAGGAATCCCCCAGCAGCTGTGCCTGATTTAACAGTGCCCCTGCTGCTCCCAGAACCTCGGAGATGAAAGGAGGAAACGCCGGCCTTGGAGACAAACAGCACCCAAAAATGCTGGGGGGAGAATTCCCTGCTGGGAGGAGAATTCCCTGCTGGGTTTTCCCCCTCTGCCTCTCCATGTGGCTCTCAGGCTCCCAAACCCCTGCTGCTCCTCAAAAACCCACAGGAACACGGCAGAGCAGTGAAATCCCTGGGGATTTTTCCCCCTTCTGCAGCACATGGGGGATGCTCAAGCCAGAGGTGGCACACAAGGCACAAGTTTTGGCACACAAAGGACAAACAATATTTTTTTCTCCAGGGTTTTTTTTACTTCTCTGGATCCGCTACATTAATTGTGAGGCACTGTGGCCATTGCAAGTCTCACAGGACGGGGGAAAGCATCTCACACACCTCTGGAAAAGGGGAGGTTGGAGTTTTCCTTCGCTGTGTGTCCAGAGACACCTCATTTCTGAGCACCACGGGGTTTTCTGGCCATGCTGGGCCTTGGGCCGTTGCCTCCTTGCCTCATCCCTAGGAAGCAGGTGATTATGCGGTGATCTCAAGCTCCATTGAAAAAGGCAATTATTTGTTTTGGAGAAAACACGGAAAACTTGAGCCTTACAGCCTCAAACCCCAACGGGCAAACAAAAGGAGAAAAGCAAACAGATGGTTGTTTTTGCCAGATTTTCTTGCATAATCACTGTTTTCTCCCAAATTGTGCTTGCAGGTTTGGGTGCTGTGGTTGGACGTTTCCAAAGTTCCCGATGAGCTGCGACTTGGCGGGGCCTCATGCGGGAGAGCCAACCCCGGAGCAAATCCTGTCACCTCATCAGCTATTTTTAACAGCAACCAAGATCTTGACTTTTAAGTTGGCTTTACGATATTTAAGGAGGAGGTGGGGGGTGGGGGAGAGGTGTCACTCATTACTTCTGAATTTTTGGCTTTAAAAATCAGATTTTTGCTTCTTTCTCCCTCACAGAGGCAAAGGGAGGATAATTTTCATAACTCCCCTCCTGGTGTGAATTTACTGCAGGGTTAAATGCTCCAGTGCTTTGAGAAAGTCAGCGGAAGAGCCAAGGGTTGTATTTCAGGGGAGGATTCTGGGCTGGGATGAAAAGGAGGGGGTGATGCCTGGCTCGGGGATTGTCACCAGCGCCATGGCCACGAGCCCAGCCTGGCACTGCCGCCCTGCACATGTTAAACACATGCAGGAGCCGGGGGCACGGCCACACTGCCCTCCCCAGCCATGGGATGTGGCCCCTGATGGTCTGAGGCAGTGTCCTGGGGCCAGGAGGGACATCCCTGTCCTGGGGGGCACCAGGAGCAGCCAGGCCAGGCCAGGGATTGTCCTGCTCTGCTCTGGCCTGGGCCAGTCTCCCCTCGAGTGCTGGCGAAGTTTTGGGTGCTCAATATAAAATGGAGCCATTAGAGAGAGTCCAAAGGAAGGACATGAGGATTGGGAAGGGTCTGCAGGGGCCACAGGAGGAGCAGCTGAGGGCACTTGGTGTGCCCAGCTGGGGCAGAGCAGGCTGAGGGCAGAGCTCAGCGGGGCTGCAGCTCCTCCCGAGGGGCAGCTCCGATCTCTGCTCTGGGACAGGGACAGGACCCAGGGCACGGCTGGAGCTGGGCCAGGGGAGGCTCAGGCTGGAGAGCAGGGAAAGGTTCTTCTTCCCCCAGAGGGTGCTGGGCACTGCCCAGGCTCCCCAGGGAATGGTCCCGGCCCCAAGGCTGCCAGAGCTCCAGGGGCGTTTGGACAGCGCTGCCAGGGATGCCCAGGGTGGGGTTGTTGGGGTGGCTGTGCAGGGACAGGGGTGGGACTGGGTGATCCCTGTGGGTCCCTTTCAACTCAGCATATTCCATGATTCTCAGTGTCTTTGTGGAGGGACAGTGGCACTGTCCCTGCAGGAATCAGGGATAGCAAAGATTGGGTTCTTGGGGATGCTCATAAGGATTTCTGGATGTTCATAAGGATTTCTTTCCTCCCCTATGATTTCTCAAGATGTTTTCAGGAACTCAAATCCCTTGTCCTTCCCTGGAGCTCCAGGCTGCAGAGGGGTGAGCAGGAAGCAGGATGGCCAAAGAGCAGAAGCTCAGGTTAAACTGGGAATACTTCCATCCTCTCCAAGCCAGGAACAAATACAAGGCCCCAAACCCCTCTTGCTGACTGGCACCAGGGAACATCCCAGGTGATGGTGACACAAACCTTTCCTGCTACTCCACACACCCTCCTCTGGCTCTGCCTCTCCTCCCTGCCAGCCTGAGGGGTTGGGCTGATCCAGGGGCTCCCCGGGGCAGTTCCAGGTGGGTGCCAACCCCACCAGGGCCTTCAGTGCCAGTTCCATCCCCTCTGCCCAATCCCTGGGCTCTGAGATGATCCCTGGCAGTGCCCAAGGCCAGGCTGGACGGGGCTTGGAGCAGCCTGGGATGGAGGAAGGTGTCCGTGCCCATGGCAGGGGTTGGATGAGAGGAGCTTTAAGGTCCCTTCCACCCAACCCACTCTGGAATCTGATGAAGCAGCAGCAGTT
This sequence comes from Climacteris rufus, assembly GCA_013398175.1. Taxonomy (NCBI): domain Eukaryota; kingdom Metazoa; phylum Chordata; class Aves; order Passeriformes; family Climacteridae; genus Climacteris; species Climacteris rufus. Next base: position 87,317 of record VZRZ01009615.1, on the reverse strand, counting down.
CCTGGCCCAAGCCTCCCCGTGGTGCCTTTCCCTGGACATCTGTAGCTAAATGGATCCAGGAGCCTCCAACTCCAGATGTCAGTGCAAGATCTGCACTTTAAAACCTTCCTGCTCCCCCTCATTTCCCCAGTGCTTGTTTGTCACCTTCTTTAGAAAATGAGAAAAAGGCTGATTTTTAATGTAATCCAATTTTGATGGGAAAACAGTGATTTTCCTAAGGCGCTTTAGGGGTTGTTGAGCTGCCCAGTTGCCAAGGCTGCCCTATAAATCTGCTGCTGGCCTGATGTTGTCACCCAACACCTGCTAAGAAAGTGGCACAAAAGAAGAAAAACACCTTCAGAAGAAATTCCCAAATTGTTTCTCTTCAGGTAATGGATTAAATACAGATGTAGATTTTGGACCTGAGAGGAAAACCAGCCATTCCTGCTGGTTTTTTGCTCTTTTTTCTGTTCTTATGTGCTCTGGGAAGGGTTTAGAGACAGTGAAAAATTCACTTTTTGATGGGACACTTCTCATCTGTCTTATTCCTTCTTCTCTACACATGAAGACAGGGAAAGTCTTCGCTTCCCAGTGCTAAAAGAATTCCAGACAGGACATTATGCCTTTTTCTTTACAAAAATGCCATTTTTAATCTGACTAATAATAATTTATTTTGCTTCATCAAAGGGTGCAAGTGAAAGAAAAGGTCCTGGAGGATGCTTAGAACTGTAACTCTTACAATTATTTTAAAAAATATAAATGTCATTAAAAAAACTCTTTTCAAGTTGGAAAAAAATCAGCAATCCCAGGGCTCCCTTATTTTTCATTTCTTCTTTTGTCTTTAGGGTTAAACCAGTGGTGCCATTGGCTCATCACAAGATAAAAAAAAAGAGATAAATGCAAGAGGAGTGTGGCAGAAAAGCACAAATTCCTCCAGGAGCAGCCCTGAACGGGTGGAATTCTGCTTAGGTCTGTTGGTTTCTGTGCTGCACCAATTAGTGCTGGCTGAGGATCCAGCCCAGAGTTTATCCCCTCTCTGATTTTTCCTTTAATTGCTGTTTCTGGATATAATTGTGCAGAGAGGCCTATTAATATTCCCCAGTAAAAGCAGTGATTCACTGGCCCCATCTGGAGAGTCTTTGCCTATTAAGGATCCCCGAAACTCCCCTTGTCAGACTCTGCTTGGAGTTATAATTTTAATTTCAATCATTTGTGCTGAAATGTTCTATAATGGAGCATCCACCTCAGGCTGGTTTTACTTTTTAAGGGGCAAGGAGGGAGTGAACTTCAGCCAAAACAATTCAGCAGTTTCTAAGAACAAAGTTAGAAGAAAAACAAACCTCGTTTCCCCCAGCCTGGTAATTCTGGCCAATTTTTGTTCAAGAAGTTGTGACCTCCCCGTGCTCCCCATCGGGGCCTGGGGGGTGATTTCATTCCCATTGTGGGGACCCAGTTCCTACAGCTCCAACAGCAAAGTCCTGGCTTCCCCTGCCCTCAAGGATTCGCCAGTTTGGGGTCTTGCAAGGGAAAATTTTGGAGTCAGATCCACAGGGAAGAAGAGCCAGGGGCAGGCTGGAGTGGGGAAACTGGAAGAGAGATAAAGGTACAGGAAAAGCCACTGGGATTTGAGGTTGGGGAAGGGGTTGGACATGAGGCTGGTGGGGTGGAACAATCAAACTGGAACAGAGATAAAGATACAGGAAAAACCACCAGGATTTGAGGTTGGGGAAGGGACAGCAGTTGGACATGGAGCTGCTGGGGTGGAATGTGTGGTTCCAACCAGGATCAGCTGCACAGAGGGATGGGGAGAGAGATGCACTGGGAAATACTCCTGGAGTGGCAGCAGCAGTGGAAAGGAAAGGGTGTGAACAGTGCCAGGGATTCGGGGATGCTCCAGCAGCGAGGAGAGAGGGCAGGGAAGGGGCTGCAGCCTCATGGGATCCCTCAGTGGGAAACAGGGTGGGATTCCCCATGTGATGCTACAGGAACCAAGCCAGGAGAGGTCCAAACCCTGCTCCTTTCCCTCTTTTTAGGACCATTTCCACTCTTGTAGGGACAGCTGGGAGACAGACTGGATGCCACTTCTGTGATTCTGGGCTGTTCATCTGCATTTTATTCTGTTATCAGTTAATAAATCCCCTTGTTAACACTTGGGGCATGTAAGGCAAAACTCTCAAAACTAATAAGAATAACTATGGGGGGGAAAAGCATAAATTATGAAGTAATATTTGAGAATTCCACACTCAAATATTAATGTTTCCCAACAACAAATCTGAGAGGATTTTTCCAAGAGATGTTGCAATTCATATTTTTGGCATTCAAAAAAATGTTCCAGGAACAAAGTCCTTGTGAGCTCTAGCCAATATTATCCTCAGATTATAAATGGGAAACTGAGGTCCAGAGATGGGGAGCTTCCCATGGTCCATGAGGCCAGAAAATCCCGCTGTTAACCCAGTAAAACCAGTTTAAACAGAATAAAATTCTCCAGCAGAGGTGAGCACTGCCTTTCATTTTCCATCAGCTGCTAAATGTCCTCTTTCAGTTGAAACCAGCACCTCACCAAATCCATTCCCTGCTCTTGTTTCACTTGGGGAGATATGGGAATTCTCACTGATCGTGGAGGAAATTGCTTTCCCATTTGTTAGGAATAATTAGGAATGCAATTTATCCCCCCCTTAATTACGAGTGCAGGAGGATCCATTTGCCTTGTTAAATATTTATTGTTCCAACTTAGGTAGGAAGGAGCAAAGCCCTGGAAGTGCAGCCTAGGAAATCTATCCCTGGTTTCCAGTGTAATAATTTCATCTCTGCTCTGCTCCTCAGATCACTTTTCCAATTCAACGTGCAGCCCAAATCCACCAGGGATTTTATAAACTTTTACTGCTACTGGCTTTGAGGCTGCAAAAACCTGGAATTTCAGCCTCTTGGCTTGGAGATCAAGACTGAAACTGAAGTGGGGAACATCCCTGTAAAAGGCTAGAATTTATTTTGTGTGGTTGTCTATAAATCAAGGACAATTTCATGTCCATCCTGCTCGTTCCTGTCTGGAGTTTATGGTGGAGCCATCCAGAATTTGAGTAATATGTGAAATATTTCTGTCCATCTGCTCCAACAGGCCAGGAAGGAATGTCAGGGAAGGGTAACTCTTCCAAGAGCTGCCTTTGTCCATAATAAATCTCCAATGAAAACCCAACAGATGTGGCGGGGGGATGTTCCACGCAGACCTTCGGCCACGTCCTGCATTGTTCGCCCAGGACCTCGACTCCGTGGAAGATTCCCAGAATTCTTGGATTGCTTCAACTCGAAGCAACTGAGAAAACATCTCTGTACTTTTGGGCTGTTTGATCCACGGGGTCATGAAAATAAATATTTGAAGGGGAGGCATTTCTGTGAAATATTTGCAGAATCCAGGGGCTCGTGCGTTGCTCTCACTCAGGAGGTGACAGGTCCGTGGCGGGTCCCATGGCAGGGACAGGGCCCTGGTGGCACCACCACTTGTGGCTTTTTCAGCAATTGTTCCTCAGCCAGAGGTGCTCCAGGGCAGAGAGGTCGGGATGACCCCAGGGAGGTTGCTGGGAGTGAGGGAAGGAGGGAATTGCAGGTGTAGAGCCCTGGTTGCTGCTGCAGGAGCTCACGGCGCTGTGACCCCACAAAAACATTGCTGCAGGGTTGGGGGCACAGGGACAGATCCTGCTGGCGGGGCCTGGAGAACCAAGGGGCTCTGCATGGCCACCCTGAGGGTGTCCTGCTGCCCAGCCCAGGGTCTCTGCTTGCGGAAAGGGAAAGATCATTTCCAAATTGCCCTTATCCCCATCTCTGGCAGTGGCAGTTATTGTCAATAGAGGATCAGGGCCTAATTCTGCACACAGCAGGGATCCAGGGTTGGGTCCTCATTGTCAGAGGAGACCAGAGACAAACACCACTGATGGAGAAGGAGGAGGAAGAGGAAGAGGAGAAGGAGGAGGAGGAGGAGGAAGAGGAAGAAGGGAAGTGGAAGAGGAAGAAGGTAAGACAAAGAGGGGGAGAGAGGAAGGGGAAGAGGAAGAAGGGAAGGGGAGGAGAAAAAAGAAGGGGAAGAGGAAGAAGAGGAAGAAGGGGAAGGGGAAGAGGAAGATGAACAGGAAGAAGAGGAAGAGGAGGAGGAAGAGGAGGAAGAAGAGGAAGAGGAGGACAACCATGAGCTCTGGCCTTGGGCAGAAAACACAGGCTCTAAATTTCATTCTGTTATCTCTGCTTGGCTAAAACAGCTCAAACAGAAAAATGTCCAGACTGGGCCTGGAGACTGTGAGGAACCAGGATTCAGCCCCGCGTGGCCCCTGGCTCCAGCGATGGTCAGAGGCAGGAGCTGTGTGTCCCAGAGCCCAGTGCCTGTCCTTGAGTCCAGGGGAGGCCCCGAGGCTGGGGAGGGCTGGGGAGCCACTGCAGGATGGGATTTCTCTGCTCCCTCCTCACTCCCAAGAACCCTCACACCATGGCATGGACACAGCTCAGCAGGGCTGGGAGCACCACTGCACTTCCAGCAGCATCTGGAGGCCCCAGCAGGGACAGAGTCTTGTCCCAGTGGATGCCCAGAGTGGGAAATGCTCCATCAGGATGGATTTAAGGGCTCTGTGGATGAGGGACTCTGAGGAGGGAAAGAAAAACCTCCCCCCTGAGGTTCATGAGCTGGAGCAGAGCACAGGCTGAGGCCCCCGTGGGCTGGGGCAGGCACAGGGGTGAAACCGGGAACTCAGAAACACGGGAGTGTGGGGGTCACTGGGCACCTGCTCTTTTCCTGGATGACATGGGACAGGACAGGCAGGATTTACAAACCATCCATCCCCCAGAGTTCAGGGGCTGCCTTGGAGCAACTCCGAGCACGGTGCAAACCTGGGCCTTCCCTCGGTCCCTGTTCCAGCATGGGCAGGATGAAGGTGCAGCAAGACAAGCATTGCATATGTCTGGAATGAAAAGTCCTCTCTGGAATGAAAAGTCCTCTCACTGCTCCATTTCCTCTGGCAGCAAGTGGAGAACCCTTACAAACCCCTACAAACCCTTACAAACCCCTACAAACCCGAAACTCTCTTCCATAAGTGAACGTGGGATGTTCTCCTGGGGTTGCCTTTACTGCCTGGCAGGTGTGATGGATAGAAAAAGGGAAAGGAAACCACTCGTCTCTTGACAGGCTTGGGTTTAGCTTTTCCCAGATTTCCTTTCCAAAGCTGCGCTCTGCAAACAACACTCACATTTATTACATCCATCTCCCAACGCCTGAGCAAGCTGGGAGCAGACATCCCATGCTGGGGCAGTGTGGGCCTCCACTTCTTCGGTTCTGGGAGGATTTGCAATTCCAGGTAGGACAGCACCGTGTGGCTCGTGGGACCCTGGTTCTGGGCAGGATGAGGCACTGCTCCCTCACCCACACAAAGCCAGAGCGCCGTTTCTGTCGATGCCACACTGACAGGTGGTGTTTGTTCTCTCCTGTCTGCCCAGGCTGTGTTTCCAGGCTGGGTTGAGGGTTTAAAACAGGAGTTAAAACCTGCTGTTGGCTCTGCTGTCTACCAGCAGTCTGAGCACGTGGAACCTTCCCTGCCAGCTCCCCAAACCGCTGCTCTGCAGCTCCTTGGCCAAGGCTGTGAGGCCGAGGGTCACTTGGGAGGGTGCTTGTCTTGGAATTGCTCTAACAGCCTGATCTGGGCTGCCTGGAAAAAGTGAAAGAGTGAGTTTGTCTTTCTGCATCCATTGGAGAAAAAAAGCAAATGACCTGTCTGGGTCTGTTGTGCTCTTTCCCTTTGGATAGGGAGGAACTCTGCATGGCAGGGCTGAGTATTTCATAGTCACAGAGTGGTTTGGGTTGGAAGGGACCTTAAAGCCCATCCCACCCCTGCCATTCCACTGTCCCAGGCTGCCCCAAGCCCTGTCCAGCCTGGTCTGGGACACTTCCAGGGATCCAGGGGCAGCCACAGCTTCTCTGGGCACCCTGTGCCAGGGCCTGCCCACCCTCCCAGGAAACAATTCCTGCCCAATATCCCATCTGACCCTGCCCTCTGGCACTGGGAAGCCACTCCCTGTGTCCTGTCCCTCCAGCCCTTGTCCCCAGTCCCTCTCCAGCTCTCCTGGAGCCCCTTTAGGCCCTGGCAGGGGCTCTGAGCTCTTCCCTGGAGCCTTCTCTGCTCCAGGTGAGCCCCCCCAGCTCTCCCAGCCTGGCTCAGAGCAGAGAGGCTCCAGCCCTGGGGCAGCTCCAGGGCTCCTCTGGGCTCTCCAGCAGCTCCACAGGTTCTGATGTTGTTCCCCAGGGCTGGGGGAAGCTCTGCAGGTGGGGTCTCACCTGAGAGGGCAGAGGGGAGGATCCCCTCTCTCTTCCTGCTGCCCACAGTGTGGGCTGAGCACAGAGGAGAAGCAGAGTTCCCTGCTGTTTCTCCTGCCAGCCCTGAGAAACCACGTGAGATTTTTTTGGAATGTGTTTCCCTGTGTGGTGCCCGCCTGGATTGACCGGGATGGGGGCCCCAGCACAGCTGCCTGAGCATCGAGGCCTCCTCAGTCCCTGTCCCCTCTGCCTGAACTGAGAGATGGGATCCAAACAAAACAAAAGAAGGCACCACTGGCTCTGGAAGTGCAGCTGTTGGCACCCGCCCTGCAAACACACATCAAAGGCCTGGCAAGACCTCTGTGCCTCTTGAAACCTGCCTCTGCTTTCTCATGGCTGCGAGGGCTGCTTCCTTCTCCCTGGCCAGGTGACAGATTCCCTGCAGGACCTGTTGCTGGGTGAAACAGCAAGATCTTATCAGCCTCCCACATTCCCCAGTTCCCACTGTGCTCCCAGGTGTGACAGGCACAGCTGGCTTCCCTCTGCACCTCGGAGAACACTTTCTAAGCATTCTTAATTTACTTTTTCAGCAGTTGTTATCTCTCATCTGCAAACACCTCCCGTCTGACACTTCATATCCTCCGGGTGCAGGGGAGCAGCAGTGAAATCAGCAGTGCTAAAGTGGAAGTTTCCTGCTAGACCTGCAAATAAAGCTGCATCCCAAGCCAGGGCTGCTGTCCTGGTGTGACTCCAGATCCTGAATTCTCCTGGCAACTTGGAAAACTGTTCAGAGCACAGACAGCAGGAGATGCTCCTCCTCCAGGTGACTGTTTCCAGCTGCAGTATCCCCGGCCCCACCACCTCCAGGGTTGCTGCTTTTCCCTGTGCTGGATAGCAATTAATGGGGTTCTTTCAACACCCCTGGCAGTGTCCCAAGGCCAGGCTGGAAAGGGCTTGGAGCAACCTGGGATAGTAGAAGGTGTCCCTGCCCATGGCAGGGGTGGAATGAGATGATCTTTAAGGTCACTCCAACCCAACCCATTCTGGGATTCTGGAATTCATGGGGGTGTTTTCAGCTCACATCACTGGAATACACCCATTTGCTGTAACTTTTAGATGAGTTTTGCTCTGATGATCTGGTCCTTGCTTCACCTCCCCTCCTGCTGTACCCTCTGTTTTCCCTGCTGCCTCCTGCACAGACCAGTTATTTGTTGAAATACCATCCTCCATCGGTTTGATCCATGAAAAGGATCCTTACCAAGCACATTCAGCCTGGCTTCACTGAGGCTTTTGATCCAGGCACTTGTGTCCTTGACTCTCGAGGAGTTTCTTCCAGGGGTTCCCAGGGAGCTTTCTACTCCTCATGTCTCTCCCAAGGAAATCTCCTCCAAGACATCCCTGCCCACACCCTCCCAGCTCTCCTGCGCCTGCCCACAGCTGGTGCCTCACACAGTGGATTCCCTGGCACTGGATTTTTCTGTAATCACCAAAAGAGACAACAATTGGCTCAGGAGCTCCAATTTCTTCTTCACAGCCATATTTGACTCCCTGATATGACTATTGCTCAGGATGCTTTGGCAAGGACATGGGAGGAACTGCCAGCTCCGTGCTCCTCCTTCCCCCCTTTCCTTTGGGTCGCTGAGGCAACAGAGGCTGGAAAACACAGAATTCCTGTGATAAATCCTTTAAACAGAGTCCTCTAACAATGGGGCTGGGAAGGGTCTGGAGCCCCAGGAGGGGCTGAGGGAGCTGGGGGGGCTCAGCCTGGAGAAAAGGAGGCTCAGGGGGCCCTGCTGGCTCTGCACAGCTCCTGCCAGGAGGGGCAGCCAGGGGGGTCGGGCTCTGCTCCCAGGGAACAGGGACAGGAGAGGGAACGGCCTCAGGCTGGGCCAGGGGAGGCTCAGGTTGGACAGCAGCAGGAATTTCCCCATGGAAAGGGTGCTCAGGCCTTGGAACAGCCCGGGGAGGTTTGGAGTCCCCATCCCTGGAGGTGTTTAAGCAAAGCCTGGACGTAGCAGTCGGTGCCATGGTCTGGGTGACAAAGTGGTGTTGGGTCACAGGTTGGACTCGATGTTCTCAGAGGTCTTTTCCACCCCAGCAGATTCTGTGATTTTGTGAATCTGTGAGGTCCCTGCTGGCAGCAGCTGCCTGAGGGAAAGCTGAGAGACAGCCTGGGCTCTGCTTCCCTACATGGAACACACTGTGCAAGACAGATCCTGATGGGACTGAGGTTCACACATTCCCAAAAAAGTTTTGATGGAAGATTCAAGTGAGATGACACTTTAACTGGAAATAACAACAGCAGAGAAATCAACAAACTCCAGGCCTTGGAGTCTGTTTCTTCATTTCCATCACATCCAGCATATTCGTCTCAAACTGTCTGGAGCAGACGTTCTGTGCATTATTTTTTTTTTATCCCAGAAGACACCACAAACAGTTTCTGTTTCAAATTATGAAGTAATAAAAGAAACCTCACCACGCTGATGTTTGTTACTAATTATGTGAGTTATGTTTTTGTATCAGCAGCTCCCAGCTTAAATCCACTTGGAAAAATAATCAAAAAGCAATTCAGGTTGGATTTTACAACCCTTTAAACACATTATCTCTGATTCCAATCCAATAATCAGTCCTGGATTATATTCCTATAAGACATGGTCAGCATGTTCTGCAGATGTTTCTGCATGAGTCCAGCTGTTCCTCTGCTGATGTATGGACAGCTGTGACTTTATCATTAATACAATCACATGTCCAGGGGTGGAATTCAAGTTTTGGGATGCAGGATGGCAGCAGAGGGTGGAGCCAGCAGGGTATTTAGCTAAGATACAAGCAGTGGTTCATCTCACATGAGCGGAGTGGTGGCACTGGATGTTTCCAAGGACAAAAGGCCCTGGAGCCCTCAGGCACCTGAGGTGGCTTTAGGAGGGGTTCACAGAGCCCAAGGCCCTGCTGGACACTGGACATGGTCTGAAGGAGCAGGTCCTGGTGGAGTCTTTATAGAATTATACAATCATGAAGGTTGGAAAAGCCCTCTGAGATCATCGAGCCCAACCTTTAACCCAGCACTGCCAGGGCCACCACTGACCCTGTCCCCAAGGGCCACATCCACAGGGCTGTTAAACCCCTCCAGGGATGGGGACTCCATCACTGCCCTGGGCAGCTGTGTCAGGGCTGGACAACCATTTTCATGAAGAAATTTTTCTCAAATATCCAATTTGAGCCTCCCCTGGCCCAGCCTGAGGCCGTTCCCTCTGCTCCTGTCCCTGTTCCCTGGGAGCAGAGCCCGACCCCCCTGGCTGCCCCTCCTGGCAGGAGCTGTGCAGAGCCAGCAGGGCCCCCTGAGCCTCCTTTGCTCCAGGCTGAGCCCCCCCAGCTCCCTCAGCTGCTCCTGGGGCTCCAGACCCTTCCCAGCCCCGTTCCCTGCCCTGGGCACCTCCAGCCCCTCCAGGTCCTTCTTTTCCTGAGGGGCCCAAAACTGGAGACAGGATTTGAGATGCTGGTCTTGGCAGTGCTGGGTTAACAGTTGTATTCAATGATCTCAGAGGGATTTTCCAACCTTAATGATTTTATTATTCCAGCCACAGATGCAAAGGTTTGTGTGGATGGATTTGGGGTTCAGGCCTTTGAGGAGCTCATCAGGGAGTGTTGTCCCTGGGGTCACAGACCTTCTGCCAGGAGGATCTGGGTCTGCAGGACGAGGCACCTGGAACCCAGCAGCCCATGCTGGGAGGTACCAGCAGAGCCATGGGAGGCTGGAGACAGAAGATTGGGCAAAATCCATTAGGAATGGTCCTCACCACTGCACCACACTGAAGTGATTTAACAGTATCAACATCCCTGGTGTATCCATGAAAAAAAAATAACCCCTGAATGCTGCCAGGGCTTGTCTGGAAGCCGTGGCCAGGCTTCACACCTCAGTCATCCCCCGTGGATGGCCCCAGTTGCTCCACAAGCTCCCCCCACAGCTCCTCGGGGGTTTTCAAGCTCCGTGGGGTCAGAACAGCTTTCCTGGAAATCTTCCAGTCCCTGTGTCTGTGGGCAAGCATGAGGCAGGGCAGGCAGTGCAGGAGCAATGCCCATGTGCAGGGAAAACCCCCCCAGCCCCAGGAGAGCCCCTGCTCCAAGGCCTTGGGGTGTCTGAAGGTGGGGAGAGCTGGGGGAACCATCCAAAGGGAAGCCCTCGAGTTTCCCCTCTCCAGGTTTATCCCTGCTGTTGATGGCAGCTCTCAGCACCACAAGACACTGTCCCTCCTTTCACTTGGCCTGGAGAAGGCTCCTTGGAGCACTGAACCCTGGGATTTGCTGCCAAGCCCTGTGCAAGGCCAGCTGGTCCTGCCGGGCTGAGCCGCTGGAGCAGAGGGGAGGATGAAGCATCACTGCCCTCTGCCTCCATCCCGGCCGGGAGGAGAGGGGCAGGGGATGAGCTGCCCACGTGTTTGCTGTTAGGCAGCCCCAGCCCCCCAAGGATGGAGCCACAGAGCCCAGGGAAGCAGAGCTGCCAACAGCATCGTCAGGAGTGTGTTCAGCCCCTCTGGCAGCCAAGTCCTGCTGGCTGGCTCTGCTGGGTTCCTTGGCTTTCCAGCTCAGCGCCGGTGGTTTGAAGGAGTTGAGCAGCTCTGCGGGAAGCTGATGTGCTGCTGGCTCCCAGCCCTCACTGGGGGGTTGAAAACTCGGGGGATGGGCCCCTCAGGACAGATCCTGGGGAAGTTTATTTGCAAAAAATCCCAACTTTTTATTGAAAATACTCCTTGGTGTTCAGTGAGCAACATAAAACCCCTCTTTTGTGGGAGCTGAGAGCACAAGGTTTTTATTTGTTGAGGGAAAAGTCATCTTCTATGGAAATAATGTTTTCTGCTGGAAAGATAAGAAGTGATTTTAGGTCAGGAAAGTGTTTAGGTGGAAAATTCCTCCGTGGTTGGAAAGGTTCCCCCAATCTCCCTGGAGACTGTGGGGAGTTGGGAAGGGAAAAGGAGCAGCAGAGATTGAACCCAGATATAAAAGAGGCTCCCAAACTGGAGCAGCTCCCTCCCCATCACCCCAGGGATTTCATGGAAATCCGGATAGCTCCGGAGCAGCAGATTGCACGTGGGTAGAGCAGCATGGGGAGAGAAAGATAAATATGGAGATGGACTGTGGAGAGACACATCAAGCTTTTGGTTCATCTTCTGGCAAAATAGCTCTGTGCTTTCTTCCCTGTCCTTTCCATGGGGAGAATTGGCCCAGGGTGACCGAAATGAGGGTGGCTGTGGCATGTGACAGAACAAAGTCACGTTTATAGGAACCCTGTGCCTAGCCAAGGTTGTTTTCTGCCACGCCTGCTATTCCAGGGCTGCTGACAGGGAATGGGAAGGTCAGGCAAATCACCAAGTCCATGATTTCTCCCCATCTTCTGTGCAGGAGCAGCATCAGCTGCAGAGCTCTGAGCAACAGGAAGGAACTGTTCCCACCCACCCACTCCTCCCTGACCTGGGGAGAACAAGGATTATTTAGAAGGATTTGCCCTGGTTTGGGGCAGGAAGGGTTTGCAAAGGTCCCTCCTCCCGCAGGAGCAGGACTGTCCCTGTCCTCAGAGCAGCTCATCCATGGCTGTGCCAGGCCAAGCCTCGAAAGCTCCAAGGATGGAGGAGCCCCAGGGCAGGAGCTCCTTCCCAGTGAGGGACCTGCTGCCCCCCAGGTCAGGGCTGTCCCCTCTGCTCCTTGTTTTACCATCCATCAGCACCAAGGAGCGCTTGGCTCCATCACCCATCACTTCAGGCTGTCCTTCAGAGCTTTATAGGATTTTGTTTGGTCCCATCTTGACCTCTTCACTCCTCAGCCAGCTGCAGAACCTTCCTGCAGCGTGGGAGTGGGGAGCTGCCAAACCCTCACGGCCACTCCTTCCTTGGGGGGAGCTCTGCTCTCTCCAGAGGGTCCCCATGACCTCTCCTTCCCAGGAACACATCACAGGCTTGCTCAGATCCTGCCTGCCCCTTCCCAGCCCCTGGGGAACACGGACATTGCTCACTCCTCCAGATGGTCCCTCTGTTTGCAGGCACACATTCCTTGGGTTTGTTTTTAACTTTTCCCAAGGGACAGGCATGGAAAGGGGGTCTGGGGCACACAGTGTGCCACTGGAGCACCCTCCATCTGTCCATGGGAGATGTCAGGAGACCTCCAGGCTGCTCCTTCCCCAGCAGGTGTCCGTGGTAAATCCCTGCCCTGGACACCAGGATTACACCTCCTATGTTGCTGGAATTTCAGTTCCAGGCAGTTCTCCCAGACACTTCAGTCATTTCTTGGCTCTGCTGAACAGCCATGGCTGGGTGTCCTCCATGCTGGACGTGAGCTCCAAAGGAGTGGGAGCAAACCAGATTTATTTGGGAGTGTGAAGGGAAGGATATTGGGCAGGCAATGAATTCCTGTGCATCCTTAAGAAGTGGTGGGACAGAATATTTTAGGGGAAGTTACAGAGTGTTTCAGTCTCTTCCTGGTTCAGGTGTCATTCGGAATCACATCAGGGTTGGAAAAGACCTCCAGGATCATCAAGTCAACCTTTGGCCAAATCCCACCACTCCCACTGAACCACTCCATGAAGTGCCTGCTTGGTTGTTAACACTTCCAGGGAGGGTCACACCACTTCCCTGGGGAAAAGGGACTGTCAGGACTGAGACCCTCTGCAATGATCCAGGAGGGGATCCTAAAACCGTGTGTGAGCAGTGCAACCAAAATCCTCCTCCACAGATCCACGGAGGAGAGAGGGGCCAGGAATGGGTCAAAGAGGGGAATTTTCAGTATAAAATGGGAAAGTGAAGGAAAGAACAGGTTCTGCCCATCAGAGCGTGGTGCTGAAGGCTCTCCTGTAGTTGTGGACTCGCAGCACTCAGCTCCCAGAGGCTCCATGGACTCGGTGAAGCTGAGCCCTGCATCCCACAGGCGCTGGAGAAGTTTCTCTGACTCCATGGCCAGCTCTCCAAACTGCTTTTCATTGCCTGAAAAGGACTGTGACACTTTGGGGTGGAGAAAAGGCCACCAAGGCACACGATGTGAAAGACCCTCAGCTGGAGACCGCAGGGACCGCCTGGCACCTCCCAGCACAGCATCCTGAGGGAACAGCAGGCAAACAGCCGATGGAGCTGGGATGTGCAGCCAGGAAAGGTAACATTTCCTTTTCCCCCCTGTTCCAAAAATCATTTCACCCATCCATCCACCTGGCAGATGAGAACCTGACTTTCATTGTCCCACTGTGACAGTGCCGTGACAGCTCTGCTGCGAGAGGATGGAAGGGAGGCAGGGAAATCTAAACATCATTAGATTAAATCGCATATAGAGAAAAAAAATGGACATGTTTTCCACTGTCCATAGCCAAACTCTGCTTTGTGGTTAAAAGCCAGTCTTTATTTTCCAGCTCTATAATTTGATTTAATATAAAACGTTATTTCTTCCCGCAAACATTGCCTCTTTCATTATCTCTTCCTCAATAAAGCACTCCTTGGTGGAATTTAAGGATAATTATTGGCTGCTTTATTCCTTCTAACCACTGCTCAATCACAGAAGTCACACAGTCAATGACAGACACAGCCTTAAGTATGGAAGGAGCTTTATTTAAAGCAAAAATATGATTCACCCTCCGTTTTTATATTCAAAGTGCTTTAGAACATGGAAATATGTGGAGAACAAAGATCCTGTAGCCATATTTCCTCGGAAGCAAAAAAAAGGTCTTAATACTGAAATTGATTTGATTTCAACCTGAGACAGACCATAAGAGTCCACAGCAAAGTCTGGCAGGTCCAGCTGCCCCCACTTGTCATTGTCACCGCACTTTCACTGTCACCCCACCCGAGGTGTGCTCGTGTCAGAGGGGAGCAATGCTGGGCTCAGCACCCCCCTGGATCCCCCTGCTGCTTCTCTCCACACAGAAAATCCCTTCATTATTCCAGGAAGGGGTGATTTTCCCAGCCTCAGCTCATTTAACAACATTTGGCCTTTATGAAGCTTTTCTAAGCTGTGTCTTTATGGTCTTTTCCACCTCCTGCCTTAACGAAGCCCCTGCTTTGATGAGCCCGACTTGGACTGTGAATCCTGAAGGATTTCTTCCCACACCCCTCCCCGTGGCTCCTGTATCTCACTTTCCACTCAGCCTCCTTTGCTCTCCAGCCCTTGCTCGTCTTTGTGTCCTCAGGCTGGACAGCCCAGCCACAGGACTTCTGCTGAGGGATGCAGGGTGGGAAGAGCTCAGGGATGCAGGGTGGGAAGAGCTCAGGGATGCAGGGCGGGAAGAGCTCAGGGATGCAGGGTGGAAAGAGCTCAGGGATGCAGGGTGGAAAGAGCTCAGGGATGCAGGAGGCTCCTGGGATGAGGAAGAGCTCAGGGATGCAAGGAGTTCCTGGGAAGAGCTCAGGGATGCAGGATGTTCCCAGAGCTCAGGGATGGAGGGTGTTCCTGGGAAGGGAAGGAGCTCAGGGATGGAGGGTATTCCTGGGATGAGGAAGAGCTCAGGGATGCAGGGTGTTCCTGGGAAGAGCTCAGGGATGCAGGATGTTCCTGGGAAGAGCTCAGGGATGCAGGGTGTTCCTGGGAAGGGGAAGATCTCAGGGATGCAGGGGGTTCCTGGGAAGAGCTCAGGGATGCAGGGGATTCCTGGGAAGAGCTCAGGGATGCAGGATGTTCCCAGAGCTCAGGGATGCAGAGGGTTCCAGGGAAGGGGAAGAGCTGTGGTCACACCCACGCTCCTTTCCCAGTGTCCACAGTTGCAAATAAGCTCCAGCAATCCTTCCTGCTTGTATCATTTTTCAAAATCATATTAGGATCCATCTCATCCTCTCTTAAAAGTAATGCTGGTCAGGAATATCGGATCTGGGTGCTGCCAGACTGTGGCTGATGCTCAGAGCCCCAGGAGGTGCCTTCTGGGGCTGGATTTTGTGATTTACTTCACTGAGACTTTGTGTTACACCTGTTTTGGAAAAGGGGAAGAATCATGGAATCCCAGACTGGTTTGGGCTGGAAGGGGCCTCAAATCCCACCCAGTGCCACCCCTGCCATGGGCAGGGACACCTCCCACTGTCCCAGGTGCTCCCAGCCCCGTCCAGCCTGGCCTTGGGCACTGCCAGGGATCCAGGGGCAGCCACAGCTTCTCTGGGCACCCTGTGCCAGGGCCTCCCACCCTCCCAGGGAAGGATTTCTCCCTGATGCCCAACCGAGCCCTCTGCCCGAGCTGCTCAGCGGGACACACCCGGCACAGCGCAAGGAGCTGGAGGAGCTCCGGAGAGGCAGCGCTGGGGGTTCGAGCCGATCACACGCTGAGCATGAGTCAGATCTGATCAGCTGTCACAAGAGACAAACGGGGCTTCGGGACCTGTAAACAGGAAAAACTGGAAGACGTAGGAAGGTGCCAGGCTGCTCCACGCTGGGTGTAGGGCAGGGCCACGCAGAGCCACCCACCCGCAGCGGGGACGGTCCCTGCAGTGGGGGACAGCGGGACACGGCCCGGCCTCCCAGCACCAAGGCTTTGCCCGAGGGGGATGCAGCTTCCCCAGGGCTGCAGGCATCCAACGCTTCTCTGGGGGATTTAATGCCCAGAGGGAGAAACATCTGTCAGAGTGATGTCTTTGGGGTCACCGTGGGCTCACGCGGGTTTAGATCCTGAGGGAAGCACCAGGTAATGTCCAGGAGAGTTGAGCACGGACAGGAGCACGTCCTGTGCCTGCTGCACCACGGGCAGCCCTGGTGTGAGCCGGGCACGACCCAGGCCCGGCTCCAGCTGCAGAACCTCTGCCCCGGGGCTGTGGGTGTGCTCGGGACGCTCCATCACAAGCAAGGGATGCTCCCGCTGGCTGCGCTGGGCCGGCCCCACCGGCGGCTGCAGAGACGGAATGTGACCGTGTCCACATCCAGGCTGCAGCTCCCCAGGCGAGAGCCTGAGCTGCTCATTTATTTTTGATATCCTCATGACATCCGCAGCGCGGGCTGTGAGAACGGGGGAGGCTGCCTGAGCAGCTGCCGTCCCCGGGGAGACGCGGGGACAGGACCCGGGCACCCTGAGCAGGGCGGAGACGCTTCCAGCAGATTCCTTTCCCTGGTCCGGTCCCTCTCTGAAACAACTAGCTCAACAAAGCACCTTCCCCAACCTCCTCCTCAGCCCCTATCTCCTGGAAGAGGCCGGTCTGCGCCTTTCCCAGCCCCAGCTCCCCCAGGAGCATCGCTGCGAGCGGGGGATGCGGAGCCGCGCCGTCCTCGCCCCGGCCCCTCGCCCACGGTCGGTGGATGCGCTGCTCGCCATCAGCTGAGCCTCGCTCACCCAGCCCCAGATGGTGCGGCCTGGGTGGGGAGGCACCCCCAACACCCCCAGCACCCCCAGCGCCCTGCCCGGGGCTGCAGCAGGGCACAGGAGGAGGGATGGAGGCGGAGGTGCTGCCCCGGGACACCGGCAGGGTCACCCTGCTGCTGGCACCCAGCCCCCGCCGCCGCCGCTGTCCCGGGCACCGCCGGGCTGAGCCCAGCAGCAAAGCCCTGGGGGTCGGTGCGGTCTCACAGTGTGTGTTCGCAGGGTTTCAAGCAATGTGGCAAAAAGTGCTCCTGCCCCAAAACCCAGGAGGCAGAGCCGTGTGGCACCGAGGGACAGAGGCAGAGCTGGCACCAGCAGCAGCCAGGTGTCCCCAGGAGGGACCGTGGGCGCCTCTGCAGTGGGGCCAGAGGGCAGGAGCTCGGGGGGTCCCTGCCGGGGAGAACCAGCTCTGGGCCCTCCTCACTTCCCAGCTATCTCCACCAGAAGCTGCAAAATGAAGCCTGTGAATCCTCCAGCCCTTTGGAGCCTGAGTCTTAAATCCTGCAACCCCAGGCTGCAGCCTTGGAGGAGCAGGCAGTGGCACCAGGGCCATCCCCCTGCGCCCAGGAGGGCACAGCCTGGAGCCTCTCCCTCCCCAGAGCCCCGGTGGAGATGTCACTGCACAAGGGGACAGTTGTGGGCGCAAATGCACAGGGGACAAACTGCATTCCTGCCCCACCCCACTGCATTTGTCTCCAAACCCTTCTGCACATGGAGTGTCTCTGCTTTGCTCTGGAATGTGTCCGTGTCTCAGAGCTGCCCCAGGGCTGGAGCCCCTCTGCTCTGAGCCAGGCTGGGAGAGCTGGGGGGGCTCACCTGGAGCAGAGGAGGCTCCAGGGAGAGCTCAGAGCCCCTGCCAGGGCCTAAAGGGGCTCCAGGAGAGCTGGAGAGGGACTTCTATACAAGCAGATGTGGTAGGAAAAGGAGGAACAGTCTTAAATTAAAGAGGAGAGATTCAGATTGGGTATTAGCGAGAAAAATCTTCCTGGCATAGGGTGCCCAGAGAAGCTGTGGCTACCCCTGGATCCCTGGCAGTGCCCAAGGCCAGGCTGGACGGGGCTGGGAGCTCCTGGGACAGTGGGAGGTGTCCCTGCCAGGGCAGGGGTGGCACTGGAGGGGCTTTGAGGTTCCTTCCAACCCAGACCAGTCTATCAATCTGTGACTCTGTGATTCTATGATTCTGTGATCGATTCTATGATTTTTTCATTCTATGATTCTCTGATTTGGTGGCCAGGATGGGGCTGGAACCCTGTGCAGTGATGGCCTCACATGGTCAGTGAAGGGCTCAGTGCATTCCCCCCGCTCCAGGGTGAGCCACACCACACTGAGGGGTGTCCAGCCTGGGTTTGGGTGCCACAAATACCAGTTTGTCACTGGGCTGGCTCCCTCTGTGACACCAGCCACTTCCCCAGGCTGTGTGACCCCTTTTAATGGGGGCACAGTCTCCCCTAACGGGGCTGGTGGGGGTGCTGGGGTTAGGGTGGGGTTGGGGTGGGACCCCTGAAGAGGGGTCGCTGGCTGGGTGTGTGGATCAGAGTTTGGTTTTAGCCAAGGGGAGGTGGGTCAAGGGGGTGTGGATGGAAGGGACTGGGGGCAGGAGGAGGGTGCTTTTCTGGTGCAGCAGCAGCCAAGGGCTCTGGGCACAGAGACAGGACCTGCAGCCACCAGGAGCTTTGACTGCAGATGCTCTGCAGGTCACTGAGAGCTGTGGAGGGGATGCTGCAGGTGGCTGCAGTGTGACAGCATTGCTGCCGTTCTAGGGACAAACACCAGGGCTCAGGGAGCCTTCTCCATCCCTGCAGGAACCAAACCCTTCCCCAGCCCAGCGGGGACACCTGGGTACCCCGCCCTGTCCCCTCCCCAGACACCAACAGGGACAGCACAGGGTGGTGCTGGAGCCGCTGAGTGGCTCCGTGGCTGGACCCTGAGCAGGCTGTCCTCACACTGCCACATCTCCTGCTGCAGAAATCATGGAATCCCTTAGCTTGCCATCTCCTGCTGCAGAAATCATGGAATCCCTTAGCTTGGGAAAGACCTCTGAGGCCACCAACTCCAACCATTACTCCATGAAAGCCCCACAGCCACGGGGATGGTGGATTTCTGCTTCTGAGCTTCTTGGAGATGAGTTGTTTGTTTGTTTCTTGCACTGAAATTCCCTGCTGGAATTAGTACAGAAGGGAAGCAAATGTTCACTGTTCAGCCCCTCGCTGTCCCCTGCCCCGGGATCACCCCTCCTGCGGGACGTGGGGACCGGCACATCCCGGCTGCAAGGGCACAGGGAATGAGTCAGAGAGGAACAGGAGGGGAGGGAGGCACATTATGAAAAGTCCTGGTTGTTACAGGGAGATGGGGGGGTTGGGGGGAAAGAAGGAAAAAAGAAAGGAACAAACAACGCAGCTCTGGCGCGATGCTCTGGAGGGGACCCCGCGGGGGAGGGTGACGTGAGGGCAGCCTGTGCTTCCCACACCGCTGCCTTGGGAGCAGATTCCAAGGGGCTCCCATCTGCGTGGGCCCTACGTGCCGGCAGGGAGGATGCTCCTGGCACGGGGAATCTCCAGCATCCAGGGAGAGCTGAGTCCTTGCAAAGCTGGGACATGATGGAGTCACCTCTCTGGTGTTTTGGGAGGGGCAAGACAGGAAAAAGGGGAAAATGGGATCCAGAGGGAAGAGCCAAAGTTCTGTCAGAGATGTTGCCTTAGGTTTTAACCCTTATATTTTTCAAATTCTGTACTGCCTGGCATATATGCTTCATGGCCTGTTGGCTGCTGTTCTCTACAGACAGAGCAGGGCCTCTCTGGGCTGCTCTGCAAGGACACTCAGACTGCCCAGGCCCAGCTTCTAAAGGAGAGAGGGGGTGAGCTAAGGGGGCCAGGGGAAAATTGCAAAGTTTTAATTGGTGAATTTATGCTGATGTGCAAATGGACCAAACCTATAAAGGTGTGGAGAACTCGTGACTCGCTGTCCATTTTGGGTGATGCCCCTTGGGGGGGGGGGGTTTGTCTGCCCTAAATGTACCTTTGAAGGCCTTTCCAATAAATACCCAGCTTTATTCCCTTACTCCTGACTAGTCTCAGTTTTTGGGTTTCCTTTTCAGGCAGCAGAGAAAGGTTTCCACTCCTCATTCAGCCCTCAGGGAGCTTTGGAGCTGGGGGGCTCCAGCCCCTCCTTCCTTGAGCCAAATGAGGCTGCGCTTGAGGGGATTCTGGAGGCCTGATGGCCCTGATCCAAGGAAAAGTGACAACAGATGCTGTTAGGATGAAAAGCTCAACATCTTTGTGGCGTGGCGTGGCGTGGTGTGGTGTGGTGTGGTGTGGAGAAACAGCCCCCTGAGCGCAGCCTGTCGGGGCCACCCTACACCCAGAGGATCACAGGGAGCTGGGCAGGCCCAGGGCAGCCTGTGGGATCACGGGATTTAGCTGGATGAGGTTGTTTTGCTGGAAATGGGAAAGGAGATTCCCCATAACCTCTTGGAGAGCCTGTGCATGTGGGCTCCTGCTGCCCAGGAGGGATTAGGATGGGATCTGCTTTGTGGGGGACTGAGCAATTGGGATGACCCCATGTGCTGAGGAGTTCTGGGGTGCCCCATGTGTCCCCGCTACCCCAGCCAGCTCCATGGGTGGTGGGGGAAATTCTGGGGTGAGGAACTTCACCTCCTCCTTGCTGGTGGTGCACTCTGAACAACTGGGAGTGTTCAGAGCTGGTTCCACATCTCTGGGTCCAGTGTTAATCCTAATTTGGGATCTGGAAGACCTCCAGGAGGTGTGTTCCTCACCGGGGACACCCACCAGGTGCCCCAGCACCAGCAGGAGCACCCAGCTCTGCAGGTGAGGCTTCAGCAGCCCCCACAGCAGGGAGGGATCCGTGCCCAGCCCTTTCCGTGCCCCAGCACACGGCTCTGGGCACCAGGAGCTCCTGTCACGCCTGGAATGGGCTGAGGTCCCTGGGAGCTTCCCCTTCCAGTGGAGGTGACAGCAGTGGTGGCCCTGACACCCCCTCGTGCCCCTGGCTGGACACTGAGGGACATCACCCCTGTGGGAGCCACCCGGAGTGGGGATGGGCGGTGCTCGGAGAGCAAATCCCTGCTGGGAACAGCCAGAGCCCTTGGGGGCTCAGTGTCCTCCCCGCCCACCCCACCTGCCCCAGGGATGGGATCCCACACAGGGCCAGGGCTGGATGGATCCATCCGGATCCCCGTGGTTTCCAGCTGGGGGAGCACCTCCCGGCCTTGGGATCCCACAGAGGGCCAGGGTTGGATGGATCCATCCGGGATCCCCGTGGATTCCAGCTGGGTGAGCACCTCCCGGCCCCACAGCTGCCCTGGCTGCAGGGGGCTTGGGTGAGCTGGGACAGTGAGCCTGGGGTACGGGATTGGGATAGGGGATTGGGATATGGGGTTGGGATGGGGGGTTGGGATATGGGATTTTGGTACAGGATTGGGATATGGGGTTGGGATATGGGATTGGGATATGGGGTTCTGAGATGGTATTAGGATATGGGATTGGGATATGGGATTTTGGTACAGGATTGGGATATGGGGTTGGGATATAGGATTGGGATATGGGATTGGGATATGGGGTTGTGAGATGGTATTAGGATATGGGATTGGGATATGGGGTTGGGATATGGGATTGTGATATAGGATTGGGATATAGGGTTGGGATATGGGGTTGGGATATAGGATTGCGATATGGGATTTTGATATAGGATTGTGATACAGGATTATGATATGGATTTGTGATACAGGATTTTGATATCGGACTGTGATAGTGATTGTGATACGGGATTGTGATCAGGGTTTCTCTGAGCACACATGAGCCAGGCTGGAGAGGTGGAGAGGTCACTTCCAGAGTGACAGCAGGGTGGGACCAGCAGCAGGACATTGCAGTGACAGCAGGGTGGGACCGGCAGCAGGACAGTGCAGGGACAGCAGGGTGGGACCAGCAGCAGGACAGTGCAGTGACAGCAGGGTGGGACCGGCAGCAGGACATCGTGTCCCAGCGAGGAGCAGCAGGACAGCCCTGCCACCCCCCAGAGAGCCCCAGCGACCCCGGGCCACTGCTCAACCTCGCTGGGAACGAGCTGCAAACAAGAACACAAGGCTCCTTTATTTCCTGTTTGTTTTAAAGACCAGTTTGGGGGGGGTTAGCCCCAAAAAGCTCCTGCCAAGCTGCAGGGACTCGTGTGTGTTCCGGGAGCATGTGCTGGAACGAGGTTAGCTGGGGCGAGGCTGCTCCTGCCTCGGGGAGTGCTGCAGATACAGTCTGTTCCCACTCCCAGCAGCAGATATTTATAGATACAGATGTTTCTCGAGCAGCAGGGTTCAAGCTGGATTTTTTTTTTATTTTTTTTTTTTACTCCCCGTCTTCCTTCCCATCCCTCCTTTGCTCTTCAAAGCAAGACTGAAGGTAAAGGCAGCAGCTCCAGAGCAGCGGGGAGGCTGAGGAGTCAATCCCAGCTCCAGGGGGTTGGAAACAAAGGGTTTAAGTGGGTTGAGGTGCCCCCGTGTCCCTGTGCAGGGCCGGGGCACCTTCTCAGGCTCCCCAAAGCACCCCCGGCTCGGGGTGGCACCCGGCCGGGTGTGGGGCAGGAGCTGCCCTGGAGCTGCAGCTGGAGCAGCCCAGGGAGGGATTTCAGCCCTGTGGAATCCACAGGCAGCGATTCCCGGAGGGCAGGGAGGGGGCTAAGCGAGGGGCAGGGTCCCTGGAGCACCCCCGATGTCTCCCAGACCCCCCAAGCCTGGACCAGGGGTTCCTGATCCTGCCAAAGGGAACAGGGATGCTTGGGCAGGGCAGGGACGTTCGCTCCCCACTGCAGGGGGTTTGTCCCCTCCGAGGGGTCCCTGTGCCCCCTCCCCAGGGCAGGGCTCAGCCCTGACACTGCCCAGCACCCCCGGGAGGCCTCGCAGGGCTCCTCCTCCCCCCCAAAATACACAGCCAAGCGGGGATTTTGCAGCCCAGCTCGGTTTATCCCTCCTATGGCTTCAACCCCACCACCTCCCCAGCAGCTTCCTACCCCAAGGAGCATTTCGGGAAGGAGAAAAGCCCGGCTGAAATAAATCCACACCCCAGGGGAGCAGCGCTGGGCGCCGCTGCCTCTGCCCCTGAGCGCTGTCTTTGGAGGCTGGGCAAGGGCTCTGCTCCACAATTAATTATCCATGCTCTGCGCTCCGTCTGGGAGGCATTAATGGCTCCAGATGCGGATCGTGGAGCTCTGCGTGGCACTGTAAACATGCTGGAAGTCCAATTTGGATTTCCCCGGGTGCCTCATTTAAATGAATTATGTAAACGCTTTCCCCTCCTCTTTTGAGCAGAAGCCAGTCCGGCTGCTGCCCGACGTGTTAATCCCATGAATAAAATAAAAAACAGGGGAGACCATGCATTGAAGGGAATGAAATGATGCTGGGGACCCCCTGGCAGCACCGGGGAACGGCGTGGGACCTCTGGCCCCACCACCCAGACTGGGGTGGCACATGGGGGACCTCCCCTTTACACGGTCCCAAACCGCTGGGTGACCCCAAGAGGGACCTGTGCCCATCCCTGAGTTAAATTCGGTTTAATTTGGAGTTAAATTCGGTTTAATTTGGAAATGCAGTGATCACAGTCACCTTTTGTAAAGCAACTGCTGCCTGATTTTACCCGGGGTCCCCCGTTACCCTTAAACCCCCCATATCCAGCACTCTGGGTGGCCCCTCAGAAATTAGAGAAATTAGAGCAATTAAAGCCACCTCGAGAGATAATGAGTGTGGTGGGGGGGTCCTAGCACATCCATGGTCTGATCCTGCTCTCCAGGGTGGAGCTGTGACTCGGGCTGTGCTGGGGAGAGACAGACAGGGAGACAGTCCAGCCCAGAGTGTGATTTCTTCTGAGCTGGAGATGGCAGATGTTTGCTGATGAATTATTCACCCAGAAAATTATCATAAAATCACAGAATGGTTGGGTTGGAAGGGACCTCAGAGCTCATCCCATCCCACCCCTGCCCTGGCAGGGACACCTCCCACTGTCCCAGGTGCTCCCAGCCCCGTCCAGCCTGGCCTTGGGCACTGCCAGGGATCCAGGGGCAGCCACAGCTTCTCTGGGCACCCTGTGCCAGGGCCTGCCCACCCTCCCAGGGAACAATTCCTGCCCCATATCCCATCTGACCCTGCCCTCTGGCACTGGGAAGCCATTCCCTGTGTCCTGTCCCTCCAGCCCTTGTCCCCAGTCCCTCTCCAGCTCTCCTGGAGCCCCTTTAGGCCCTGGCAGGGGCTCTGAGCTCTCCCTGGAGCCTTCTCTGCTCCAGGTGAGCCCCCCCAGCTCTCCCCAGCTGCTGCTGCTGCCTGTGGGGACGTTCCCCTCTGGAAGTGACAGTCCCAAACCAAGGGAGGTTTCAGTCCCTCGGGGCTCTGTGCCCGAGGCACACTCCTGGAGCTCTCCATGGCACATCCCTTCTCCATCAGACCCGTGAGCCAAGCCCTGCCTGGGGAGTGCCGGGGGCAGCGTGTGACTGCCCGGAGCTGGGGCTGCCACCTCCAGGGGACACGGGACACGGGACACGGGACACTCCCTGCAGCCTGAGCTCGACAGCGATGCCCGGCTGGGAGGAAGCTGCTTCCCTCCTCCCTCCTGCAGAAAGCTCGGGCTCGGACACGGATTGTACTCGCTAAGGAGCCAGTGCAGATCAGCCACAACTCTCCGTTGCCAGAGAGGGAATTGGGGGGCTCAGACTGCACTGGGCATCTGCCTCTGAGCCCCACTCCCCTCATGCTCAGCCCTGGAGAGGGCTAGCAATCCGTGTTTTTGCCAGAAATCCATCTCTTTTTAATTTATTCACATTAAAATATACAGCCAGGCAGGCAGTAGCAGGCAGGCTTCCCTGTGGCTGGAGCTCCTCGGGGTGCCTTGCACAGCTCAGGATGAGGGTGGGTAGATAAACACAGCGGGACGGGACAAACGATACCGCCAACAACCGGCCACGGGGGGTGTTCCCTGCTGAAACCCAAAACCCCGCGGTGCCAGAGGCAGCGTGGCTGGCAGAGTCACCCCCACCGCCCTGCCTCAGCTTCCTCAGTCGTTTCAGGGCGCACAGATCGTAGCATTGGGGGAAATCTGCCAGGGGGTTCCTAAAGGAAACAGCGAGCAAAGTTCGTTCTCCTGGAAATAAATGATGAACGGGAGGCATGACGGGAAAATAAATCTTGTGATCCAGTCCTTCCCAGAACCTTCCCTGCAGGGTGAAGGCACAGGATACACGACGCGGGGTGTAGGACACAGGATGTGGGGTGCAGGGCGCAGGACACGAGGATGCAGGGTGCAGGGTGCAGATGAGAGGGAAGGGTGGAGGGTGCAGGGTGGTGGGTACAGCACGCTGGGTGCTGGGTGCTGGGTGCTGGGTGCAGGGTGCAGGGTGGTGGGTACAGCACGCTGGGTGCTG